>JAJLVW010000020.1:0-53925 GCA_030570535.1 Starmera pachycereana
TTTTTTTTTTTTTTTTTTTTTTTTTTTTTTTTTTTTTTTCCTCCCACTTCAAAGTTTAATCTGTTGATCAGTGGATAATAAAAAAGTAAGAAATGGATATTTTTAGTTGTATAAAAGCAGAAAACTGAACTCATAACTACTAGTTGGTATGTGATTGTATTAACAAATCAAATATGCTTTAAATTCGACCCAAAACTGGCGATTTTTTTTTTTTTAATGGCGAACCTTCCACTTACAGCAGCACTAGGCAGAACACCCGCCCAGCACTTAGTGGAAAACAGTCTTGTTGGCCAGGTGGACAGCACGGTCAGTCTGCGATTACCTGCCTACAAAAAATAGGCCCTCCTTCTAAATATTGTGTTAGGCGGAAAGTCTTTAGTCTCTGCAGGTGGGAAATTCGGTGGAACACTGGTTCACGCTCCGCCTGTCTTCCCAGGAGGATTAGGCGGAGAGCTCTTGAGAGCGTGGTGGGAACACTGTGAGGGACAATAAGAAAACAGCGCTTTCTTCAGGGAAAGTTCATGGGATGTTCCTCAGCCAGTTGGTGGGTTCTCTGGGTTGTGTTTGTTTGCAAGCCAGGAGAAGCTGCTGTTTAGTGCAATTCGCGGACTGTTGTTCAAGCAGCAGAACTCGATACCGATTACTAGCTGTGCTGTTTATTTTTTATTTTTATTTTTATTTTTATTTTATTTTATATTTTATTTTATATTTTATTTTATTTTATAGAAAAAGTGAAGAGATGATACTGCCCTCAATCAGACGAATCTTTGCGTCATTCAGAACAGAAGAAGAAGAGAAGAAGTATTCAAGGAAAGCTGTTCGTTATTTTGCTCTATTATCAGGTTTTGCATGAAGTACAACGATTAACTTTTTTATAGTTTTACAATCTGCTAGGGTTCATTTCATCCTGTGTCATCTTCTCCTTTGTTGCTCAAAAGTTGACCAACAAAGCATTAAATTGATTAATGTCAAACCAACTATGCTCTGACTAGACCGAGAATCACTACAAAATTAGAATTTAAAACAGTATAATACACTCAGATCTATCATCACATCATGCAACGTCTAATCATTACTATTATTTACAATATATGCAACCCCCTTCTGTCCTCTAATTGATTATTGATTATCAAACTCGATTGATTGAAATCACTCCAATTTGGTAGTGGTAGTATCAACACCATTAACCAAAAAATGCTTAGCCATTTCATATGCAGTCCATGCAATAGCAGTTGATGGAACATTTGACAAGACTCTAGGTTTTAAACCTTTCCAAAACCCCTTTGCTCCATTTTTCTCATATATATAAGCACCAGCTTTGATAAAAGTATTAGAATTTCTTATCAGCAGATTCTCTGATTCACCACTTATTTGTAAAAAAGTCTTGATATTATCCAACGGCGTTGTTATTCCAGCAGATATAGCACCACTAAGACCACCACAAAAACAATGGATTATTGGATCATAATTATTTAATGGATTAAAGAATTTAGTGGAACTTTCATAAATGACAAAATTCATTGCTGCAAATGGTATATTCATTGTGATTGTTGTTGGATATGAATAATAAAAAGACCGGAACCCTTCCTTTTGATATATTTTACCTACAACTTTTGAAAAAGATTTATTACTTGAAGTTAGTTGCATTCTTTGTTTCACTGTATCAAATGGATTCATCAATGCATCAGCCATAACAGTGGCAGAGGCACCAGCTACCGCAGTTTTCAAGATTTTACTACTCTCTGAATCGTTTTCATCATCTGTTATTGTTTTCTTAACAAATTCATAAGTACCAAAATACACCGCATGAGCAGGTCCAGCACCAAGAATCATTGATGTTATCCCCTTCCATAGTGCCATGGACCCTTCTGTGGAACTAATCTGTTTAATAGAATTATAAATCCCATCATAGACTTGTTTATTGAGTGATAAATTGGATTGCATTCTGGTTTTAATGGCATCGATGGGGAACATTATTGAATGCTCCATGATCCCAGCAAACGCTCCTGCTAGTAATTGTGAAGACAACGGCGTTGATTCTGGCAGTGCCTCGTAGTCTATTTCCACGAGCTCATTTGCAGTAGACATTTCTGTTTCTGGTTCTGTTTTTTTCTGTCTTTTAAATGAAAATTTATGAGTCTTTCTACTATTAAAAAGGGTGGAAAATTGAAATTTAAAGATTTTTTTTTTTTTTTTTTTTTATTTTATTTTCATTTCAATTTTTTTTTTTCTTTTTTGAATTTAGTCGGAGATTTTATGAAATTTTTCAGTTTTTAAGCAGTAAAGAGCTAGAATTTTTTGTTTATTTTGTTAATAGGTTTAAAAGATTAAATACAAAATGAATTAAAAAACAAAAAAATAATAAAAAAAAATAAAACTATTTTGAAAAATCAACGTCTCTCAATTCTGGAACTAACGAAATAACTTTCCCAGTCTTAATAGCATTAACGACATTCTCAACAACAAATTCCTCCATGGATTTGATGGTCTCAATAGAATGGGTACCCATGTGTGGTAATGCAAACACATTGTCCAAGTTGATCAACTCTTCATTCACATTTGGCTCATTCTCCATCACATCCAATCCTGCACTTCTAACTTTCCCATTTGTTAAATATTTAATGAATGCAGTCTCGTCAATAATCGCACCTCTAGCTGTATTAACAATAACAACTCCATCCTTCATTTTCAAGAAAGCATCTTCATTAATGATATGCTTGGTTTTTGGGTTCAGTGGGATGTTAATAGAAATAATATCGGAGGTAGCAAGCAACTCATCAAATGACACATATTGAGCACCTTGTTCTTCATCTTCACTTAATCTGTTTCTATTATGATAAACAAATTTCTCAAATCCAAATGGTTTCAATTTACGTAGAATGTTTCCTCCAATACCTCCAAGTCCCAAGATTCCAACAGTTTTACCAACAGGATCATGAGCCACTGGTGCACCACCAGCTTTATTATTAGTTGGCCATTTCCCTTGCAACAAATATTTATGGCCAGTACCAAAGTTTCTTAATGCTGCTAATAGCAGAAAAACATGAGTATCAGCAGTAGCATTATCAACTAATTTAGGGACATTAGATAGTTGAATCTTCTTTGGAGCTAATTCAGGAGCTGAAACTTGATCATAACCTGCCCCATTATGAGAAATTGAAATCAATGAAGCTGGCAAATGATCAATCAACTCTTTATCGAATAACCCAGTCTGTTCAACAGAATTGAATGTTCTAGTGATGTATTGAACATTGCTGTATTTACCTTTTAAGTCTTTTAAAAACTCTTCTCTGTTGGCACTCTCACACTCAACAACAGTGGCTATCTCACTCAACTTGTCCCATGCCTCTTGGGCGTAGGCAACTTGTCCCAGTTTCAACACAATTGGTTTAGCACTACTAGTGGACATACTTCTTTTAACAACACTGTTTAGTCTGTTCAACAACATTTTTTTCGCCTTCTTGAATCTGATATTTAAATGCAATTCTACTCAATGATCAATCCTTTTAAAGATTAGAGAGATAAACATTTTACATGACCATCTCGGAGATTCATTCCAATTTTCCTGGATCCCAGCTGAATCATCTCCGTGGGGGGGTGGTGGTGGTGGTCCTGTAGGCTGTAGCCAGTTGAGCAGCTTGAAGGTTTTACAGGACTCAGGACATCCAACAGAGTTCAAACTTCAGGAGTGTTTTGACTCTGGATTGACTGCCTATTGAGGTAATATCACAGATAAGCTTGAATGCAATTTCGACTTTTATTCCGCCATTACAAAGTCCTAGACTACAGTCCTAGACTGAAGTTTGAACCATTGACAAATTAACACTGAACAGCCTTGAAAGAACACCAGCTCTCACATCAAATTTATCAGACATACATGGGTATGGTATTAATGTCGTATGAAGTAGAGGTTGTGATCACTCACTCATGCATTACCTGCAAGAGTGGAAATATTCAAGTGATAAACACTAGTTATACCCCAATTGTGTTTGTTTAAACCACACAATTAATAGTTTTAAATTAATAATTAATTTCAATGGACGTATCCTATCCACAAGATAAATTCAGTAATTATAGAGCCAGCTAAACTAGTTTAGGGTCAGATTACACCAAAATAGGAAGAAATACAGATAAGAACTAATTTGTTCATTCATAACTTATAATACTTAGAAGTTATACGTATAGTGACTATAGAACTTCAAGTTTCATCTATACAAAGATCATAAAACACTAGATCACTCCAAACATGCTCCAGATTAAATTATTAAAGCCAAAAACCTGCCTACCTCATAAGATAGTAACTCAATTTTATTCAAACCATTGATGACGGTCCCAAAAACACTCTGTATACAAAAACTTTCCCTTCATTTTTCATGAATTTTTACTTTTATTGGACATCGAATTGCACAACTAACAAACACGATGTTTTTCAAATAGGACATTGTGAACTGAAAATACCAAAATCTTGAACATCAACATCCATCACATTGATTTTTAGCAATGGCAAACCTAAATTGTCAATACAACTAATTTTTAGCTAGGCTCTTTATGGTTAGCTATTTTAATTTTAAGAGCTGATCAGTTTTCCATTTTTCAGCCCCATTAATATGATGGTATGGTCAATCTGTTTTGATTTTTATTCATAATCCCGCTGGAATAATCAAAAGATATACAAAATAATTAGATAAAAGCGAGTAATTAGAAATAATTTCCTTTCAGTATATACCACTTTTTACACGACTCATGAGTCATGATACAGCACAATAATAACAACATACTTTCATGACCAATTACACCTCGCCGTTCAGATCTCGAACTCCTGAAACTTTGAAACTCACAGGTTTTCAATGGGTTTCAATGATTGAAATTGGACACAAACTTGTCGAGTAGTGAAGCTGTCTTTTTAGTAATTACAATAAATCTTTCACATAACATTTTGACTGCTTTTCTTACAGTAAAATCATACAAAAAGATAAAAGATGTGTCATTTTTCTGTTTTACAACCTAAATCAGACGTCGTGTTTATTATTCTCTTTGACTCGAGTAGTTGTAGAGTGGTGTACAGTACTATAACATCACTAGAATCTAATGAAGTGATCCGGTATGGTAATAAGATTATATTATCGACTGTTTTGATTAAACTACATCAATGGATCTGGTGAATTAGACGAATAATAACATGCACGTAAAATTATTCAAAGTCATACTCAATGTCTTGCTCATTAACATCCAAATACTCAGCGACTGCAAAAGCCATATCCATCCAAGAGCCTTTTAAGGTTCTAGCGTTGTTTTGGTAGACTCCCGTTTCTTGAATATGGAAACTGATATGTTTTTTGTACTCTCTGTAATTCCATTCTTTGATCAATAGTAAAAAATTGGACAACAGAAGTTCAATTTCACTTCTTGTTAGTTTCAACACTTTTTGAGGATATGGTTTTTCATATTTATTGATGGTTGAAGGTACCAAAGTTTGCAACGAGGTTTCAGATTGATTATTTGGATCAAGTGTTAGAATTGATGACTGTTCTTCATCCTCTCGAGTTAAGCATGTTGCAGGAAGACTCTTATAATACTTTTTGAAAAGATCCACCACTTGTTTCAAAGCTTTCTTATCTTTTCTTTCCTCATATTTATCAACTTTCTCAACGATCCTTTCAAAATCTGCTCTTCTAACACGAGTTTTATAAACTTCTTCATCTTCACATTCAATACTCAATTTGCTTGTGCTTGACACATTGTCTTCATCCTCATCTTCATCCTCATCACTGGTACCATAATCTGTACCCATGAACTCCCTAAACTCTTCATAAGCCCGGGAAAAACAAATTGTGTCAGTCGACAGATCACTCAGTGCATCTTCCAGTTCTGGTGTATCTGATAAAGTGATTTGCTGTGCATAGTAAGATGAATAAGCAATGAAAGTATTAAAAATCATTTCAGTGAATATAACACCATTGAGCAACTCTGGCGCAAAAGAAGTAGCAGAACATTGTAAAAACCTAACAACATGATTCAAATCAGTTTCGGGACAAGTTAGCTGAGAATAGTTGAAATTATTTTTCAAATTGAACCCAATGATCTTAATCTCAATCAAATTCTTCAAGCCGGCAACATTTAAATTGTTATGATTAAATTGCAAGATATCTGGTTGCGCTCTACTTATAAGCTCTAACAGCTCTTGTTTTTCTTCAAGTGGGAAATCATCAACAGTGGATTTAGTCAACATTCTCTGGACTTTCTCCCAGCTTTTTAACAATGGATTTACCAAATCATCATAAAAATCATTATTGAGAGGTAGATAAGTGTCCTTTATTTCATCCATGTGGTATATACCTTCAATTTTAAGGTGCTCCAAATTCTTGAAATAAATGTTGTTAAAAACCAACCCTCTTGAAACTGAAATATTGATATCACAAACAGAATGATTTACAAATCTTGGTGGGTTTATAATACATTCAGTATTTTCATTGTTGTAAGTGAATTCTAGATTTTGTAAATCAAATAAACTCAAAGTGCTTAATTTCTTGAAATTATCCATAATGAAAGTAATTGCAGTAGTGGTTAAGCTTGCATTTTTGTATCTGATTGACAAATTGGAAACAGTGTCTCCAAAACCATTTTGTAACAGGCTTAAGCGGTCTAAAAAATTGAAACCAAAAGGAATATCAATTTCACCAGTATTTCTACACTGAATATCTAAACTCAAATTCAAAGTGGAAAATGGAGCGTAATCAACACCAATACTATTAGCAGGTTTATGGAATATCTTGTTGAAATTTATGGCATCGTTCTCTTTAAACAAATTAATCAAATTCAGCTGATACTTTTCCAATCCACCAAATCTTGAAGCTATAAACTGTTTAATTGAGACACCACGAAGATTAACATCACTGATGGAAATGTTCAATTTATTGATATTTGTTGGGTCCATCAAAACTTTGATCTCTTTTAAATAGTGCAAACTCGAAGCATTTTTCACCAACTCAAAATCAATATATTCACTATCAGTGTTATTGAATTGAATTAAGCCTTGAATGGTACATTTCAACAATTTGAATTTTTCAAAATCAAATGCAGTAAGCATATTCCCATCTTTCAAATTCAAGTTTCTGATCATTTTCATGCTTCTTTTGAATTTTTCCAATGAGTAATTGGCACAATTTTGAATAGTAATTGATCCAATGGAGCTTAATCTGTACATTGGAACATAAACTCTTTTGTTTCTATTGAAAACCACTGACTCCAAGTTCTCATATGCCAGATATGTGAGAGGAGCCGGACACCATTGCTGTTTTTTAAAATGATACTTGAATTCTTTAGCAGCTGGATCATTAGAAATTGCTCTTTTGGGAATAACAACATATGGTGATTTGGACTGGTCTGTGTCTCTAGTAAAAACGGTCAAGTCGATCAATTCAGAACTAGGCATGTCCAATGGGGTCAGTGGGTTATAATGACCTTTCAAGTACAATTGTTTGAGTGTGTTGTTTTTCAATATCTTGAACTGATTTTCAAAATTCAATTCTCTTTCCATAATGATGAAGATTTCCAAGTTTAAAGCAGTACTTGTTCCTTTTTTTTCTGGTTTTAGGTCATGGTACTCATTCAAGTCTAATAAAAAAATATTGAGACTTTTAATAGAATTTAACTGGCCTAAATATGGAGTACAATAAGGATAAGTGGTTGGATGATATTTGTATTTATTGATAACAAAAAACACATTGATGAAAGGAACCAAACGTTCTCTAAAAGGCTCAATTTTTAGAATGTTGTAAATATCTTCAACATCAAGACACTGTGCAACTTGAATGAGAATTTCTGTGGGTAATTTGAAAACACCTGTTAGGCTTGACCTATCTTTAATAATTGGTGGATTTGCAAAATCATGAGTTGTTGATAAGCTCATTTTTGAACTATTTTTAAAGAGCTATTAGCGTTGCAATAAAGAGAAAAGTTTCATAAAAGTGTATTTGTTCTGGTTTTATTGAGTCCAACACCCATCCCCCCGTTTTGAGAATTTAATACTGAATTTATTAACTGAGAACAGCTTATTATTCTCATGACTGATAATACAAAATCTGGAAACATAAGCAGTAATGATATGCACTCAAAACTGTTCAACAAGAGGCTACATGATTAAATACAAAAAGAGATATATATTAGTTTTATGGATTTCCAATAAACATTTCATCAGGAAACTTGACATAATCTAATAAGTTTAGTGCAAACTCATTTGAGCAAACGTTCTCTGAATCTAGCAGTAGCTCAAAAAACTCTCCATCATAAGCACTGTAAAAATTCAATCTTGGAACGTTATTATTGCTGTTGTTTAAACTCATAATACCAGCAATATTTGGTTCAAAAATATTATAAGAATTTGAACCATTATCAATTTCAGACGCCTCAGCTTGTTCATTTGAAAATAATTTGAAATCAAATCTTAGAAAATTATTAATTTGCTGTTTGATTTTTATAGTTTTGATATATTTCAAGATTTGTTTCTTTTCTTCATAACAAATGTCTAATTCTTTCAACTTATATTTGAGATTCTCAATTTCTAAGTTCAAGCATTTCTGTTTTAACATTTTATAAAAGTTTGGAACAAACCAAGCTTTAATTAGTTCACTGAAGCCATTTGAGTTCTTGGAAACGTTTTGTAATTCTGTGATTTTGTTCTTCAAAAATTCTTTAACTATTTTGAAGCTTTCATTTTGGTTGATTAATCTATGAAGAATAATTTCATTGAACTGATAATATTTCAAATCATTGTAATTAAAATTACGAATTGAACATTTCTCTAATGAAACAAATATTCTATGATTATTTAGATGCTTATCAAAGCCTTTTATTAATGAATCATAGTTTAGTATCCAAGAATGTAATGAGGTTTCCAGATTAATATTTTTGAACCTCAATTGTAAACCAGTTGTACCGTTTCCCCATAAATTATCTTGCAAATCAATACATAATTCTTGATAAAGATAAAGCAGGTGTAAATAATACCTTCTTGTTGATGATTTTTTGCACTTCTTTAAATTTTGGAAAAATAAATCAACAGATTCATTTGAAGTTTTATAATCCAAGAATAAAGTTCTTCTTGGTTGGATGCATTTATCAAATAACAGTTGATGGTTTGCAGCCATTTTCCTTATATTAAATGAACCGCTGAAATGAACAGATTGAATTGAATTGAAACTCATGTTTCGAATTGAAATTAAATTTGATGCTGTGATTGCAATAGTTTTCATTTTAGATAATATAGAAATCTTGTTAATTGTATTCGTTTGTGACCCATTAGCAGCAAAGTTTATGCAATTGACAATGTTTAAATTAACTAAGTTGTTGAAATTTGCCCATATTAAGTTTGTAGAATTTATTGTAAGCTCATTAAAAGGTGCTGAGATTTCTAGTGATTCAACTTTTTTCAAAACATTACCCAAATCAAATAAATTCAATTTTTGAAAATAATCAAATTGTCTAATATAAGGGGTGGTAATTTCATTTTGATGAACTTCAATTTGAATTTGATATTTTAAACTTTGAGTACTATTTTCTCCCTTAAAAGTATTAAAGATTCCATTAAAAATTTTATTTGATTTTATATTTTGAAAGAATTGCATCAAATCAAGTTGGTCTTCACTGTATTTAATTCCGTTTTGTTGTATTCTTATGTGAGTTTCATATAACTGATCGGTATCTTTTAGTGCTTCTTCTATTTGGATTTTTAAAAGATCATGTCTTTTGAAAAGTGTTATTTTCTTAATATTTGGGATCAAAGAATGTGGAGAAAAAGTTTCCTGGAAATCTATGTATCCAGAAGTTTTTGAAACTAAGCTTAAATATCCAACAATTTTCAAAACCTCATTCTTGAGGATGGTTGAAGAAAAATCAATTGCTGTTAAAATATCACCACCAGAAACTATTAAATTTTTAATATTTTGTAAAAATAAAAATTCTTGATGAGGGTGTATTGATGTAGTTGAAATTTTATCAACAATACAATGATCAAAAGTTAAAAGGTCAATATTCTCTAAATGGAAAGAATCCACTTTGATTTTCAATTTTGTAAAGTTAATTCTTCTTAAATTTTTTAAAAAATGATAATGAATCAAAGAATTGGTTATTGAATTCAATCCAACAACATTTCCTCCAAGGATCAATTTTCTGAAATCAACTCCATTAAAATAATAATCTTGTGGTGATAATTCTGTCACTTGAGTTATGAAGGGATTATAATAATAAAAATCCAAGGTATTATAATTAATTTCCAAGAGAAAAGGTCTTAAACCAACACTATTCAAATATGGATTAGTTCCCACAATCTGACTTGAATCTCTTTGATAAAGTTCACTGTTATAACAATATGGATTTTCAACTGCTTTAGTGAATAATTTTTCTAAATTTGTTAAACGATGGTTTTGATATAAAGGTTGATCTTGATAAATTAATTGTCTATGAGAATTTGATTGTTGAACTTTAAAATCTGTAGTAAAATCCAAATTATTTGTTAAAAAAATAAAGATTTCCACACCTGGAAATTTATGGGTTAACATTGAGTCATATCTAATTTTATATATGTGATTTGAATAAATTTTATGACATTGAATTCCATAAAATGAAGTAAGTTTTGAAACCCATTCGTTATAAAAAGGATATTGATTCAAAGGGAGAGATTTTTCAACCACTATAAATATTTTGATGAATGGAATGAGTCTTTTTTGTAATTCAGGTAAAGTAAGTAATGAGTAAATATCTTGAACCGGTAGTGATGTCAAAATGATTCCTAAAAGTTCATCAGGAAGATCGAATAGCAGGTTTCTGGTTAATGTTTGCATGATTAACTTATCATATAAAGGTAATTATTTTTTGAAGTAGTGTGGGAATATTGATTGAATAATTTAAGTTTAGTTATAAATTAGTTTTGAGCAGTTTTCTGTTTTCTGTTTTTTTTTTCTTTTTAATATATAATTTATAAACATCATGAACCTGTGAGAACATTAAATGCCAGAAAAACAGTGAACTGTTAAGCAATGAGCATTGTACAATAAAAAATAAATAAAATCAGTGAATGCAGATGAGAGCAGTGTGCATGCTGTCACATTTTGATCGTTCTGATAACCAAATAAAAAAAAAAAATTATATATATGTATATGATGACCTAAGCAATGAGTAAGTAATCCACATTTCTTCTCAATACGGAAATTACCCCAAAATGGATAATTAGCTTTTTAATTTTAATTTTTTTTGTGAAATATTTTTTTTTAAAATTTTCAAAATAATTTTAAATTTCACCCTGAAAATTCCAAATTGCAGAAAAATAGGTCACACTTTTCTCACTGAAAGAGGAGAAATCAAGAATTTTTCTAAGTGTGTCGCTCATAAGCAAGTGAAAATTAGTGGATTTCGGTGGTATGTTTCTCAAAAATTTAATCTATGATAATTATTAGGAGTTTGGCCGCTGGCGTTGTTTTAACTTTTGATAAGTGAAATCGTAGATTAGCCCATTGTAATTTGTGGGTTTATAAAAAATTTATTATCTTGATCGAATCAGAAATTGTGTTGTTTGAAATTATAAATACAAGGCAGAATCTCTTTTAATTTACCAGTTTACTTAGTCCTTATTACTTCATAATAACTAACTAGTTAGTAGTAACACCAGATATCCATAATTGATAATAAAATAATGTACAGAACAACTTTCAAAAGACTCATCTCAGACACAACAAAAGCATCAGCCAATGTTGCTAAAGCAGCAACCACCATTAATGAAGCGCCAGTTGCAGGCAACTCTTTCAAATCTTTTAAAGAATATAGAGCAAGTGCCATTCTTTTTGGTCCTTTAAAGAAAAATCCATTTACTTCTAAAGGTAGTGTGGAAACCATATATGCGGAAGAAAGTGATTATGGATTGAGCGAATCTTTTGCTAAAAGTGCTAGAAGTTATGACTATCGTGAAGCTTAATTCTTCGTAAATACAGAAGAAGTCTAATAACTAAATAGTGACAAATATGGGTTTAATTAATTGAATATATTAAGGGTAATATGGGATTTAAGTGAATTTTTTTTTATTTTTTCAATTTTGTAGAGCATGAAATTTCTTTGAGATGATTTTAAAGGTGTTTTTGGGTTTACGGCTGCACTCGGATGAAATAAATCACAATCAAGATTCAACCCCCCCATAATATAACTTATAGGACTCTGGACAGTTGGAAGTTGTACAGTTGGACTCCTGTTACTAGTAGTATAGCAGTGTACTACTGTAGCAAGAAATGAAATAAATCAGCTAACGTCGAATTTGTGTGTACACTGTAGATCTTAAGGTCATTCATGATTAAACTCAAAACAACTTGATTACTCGAGGCTTGTCAGTAGTTAGTAGTTAGTAGTATAGTGTAAGAATACTTTGAAATTACCAATTGGCAATTAGTAGTTACACAACTTACAAGTTAATAGTTGTAAATTTTACGTTATGTAATGTGAAAATTACGTTGAGACTCAAGACTCAAGAGTGAGTTCAGTGCTCACTTTAATAAATAGGTAGGCACTAGGCCGCAGGAACGACTCTTCTGGAAACTTGGTGCCTGAAAGTGCTTACAATAATTAGTGGTATTATGAATATTTGTAAAGAGTTCAGGAAGACGGCGCGCACGGACTGTGGTACTTACTACTCTGAGTACTCAGTGGTCACTTGAAAGTTACACGCTGGTCAACTGCCAGACACTACTAACTAGTAGACTGCAGTGAGCACCGAGGAACTTTGTTATAACTTCGACTCTTGAACTAAGCAGAGCCAGATTTTGAAACTTGGATTAATATGAAATTGTAAACACGGTGAGCACTTCCAGCAAAAATATCGTGAGCTCAACTATGGCCTGATCATTGATCAATGATCATTAATCAGTGATCAATGATTACGCCTCAGCTTGTTGGAAGTTGGAACAAGTCTATTAAATTCTTAACTGTGAAAGATTAAAAGATTGAAACAATCGAAAGGTGTTCACTACTGTGTCGGCACGCGCCGAGCTGCACTCTGCTATCGTTCTGGTGCAGGCTGCTCAACGGTTGTTTTCATTGGAAAAAAAAAGTTAAAAGGTTAAATTTTTAAAAATTGGAAAACCGTTTTTTGTTAAAAATTGAATCTTAATTCAACTAATTTCTTGCTATTCTCTTCTTTCTTCTTCTTCAAAGCAACATTAAGCAACAAAAGGTTATTTAAAAACATTGTTACAAAAAATTCATTCACCAACAACATCTTCCACTCCTTCATCAAATTGACTCCAACTTAATATTATCAACTACTGTCAGGGATTTCATTTGGTTTATAAACAAACTTTAATTTACTTCCCAATTTTAATATTCTCTCATCAGCTGCCAGCATCTACAACTCATACAACATAGAACAAATACAGGCAAGAAAGAATGAACGTTCCACAGTTCAATGAAATAGTGGATGGAACTTCATCAGCTCCTTATTCAAGAATCCAATTTCTAGAATTTTTAAGAAAACAACACTGTGAAGAAAATCTTGAATTTATAATTAATGCTAAAACTTTTCTACAAAATTTATCAATAAATAATTTAGAACAAAATGCAAATTTTTGGAATTATCTTTTCAATAAATTTATTTCAAAAGATTCACCTGATGAAATTAATCTTAATCATGAATTAAAATCTCAATTGTTCCCAAATGAAATACCCAATCCTTTATTAGTTCAAAAAATTATTGAATCTTTAGAATTATTATTATTGGATTCATATAAACAATTTGTCACTTCTGCATTTGAATTGTCTTATCCACAATCACATCCATTATCATTACAAATCCCAAATTCAACTTTAATTTCAAATATACCACTAAATAATTCATCAAGAACTAATTCTAATACATCAATAAACTCCCCATTTGATTCCCCCATTGTTCAAACAAGATCTCTTTCTCCTCCAACTACACCAGATAGTCCCACATATGGTGGTAGTAATACTGGAGTAATCATTGATTCTGATGATTCAATTGAAGATTTTATTAAATTCAAAAAAGAATCAAATAATTTTATGAAATTTAAATCAAAATTAAAATGGAGAAGACATAGTTCAAATAGTTCAAATGGGTCTCAGTAATTTTCCATTTTAGTTTTTAATAATTAGCATATAATATATATATATATATATATATAGAGAGAGAGAGAGAGAGAGATATATATATATATATCATAATAATAAATTACAATTTCTTCCCTTCTTACCCATTTTTTTTTTTTTTTTTTTTTGTTTTCTTCATTATTCAACATAAAATACTTTATTCCTTTGCCCTTTTTTTCAAAGATTCCAATTCTTGAATATTTTTTTGTTCACTTTTTTCAACAACTAAATTCCTTAATAATTTATTTTCCATTTCTAAAGTTTGAATTTTTTTCTCTAATGATAAAGTTAATTCACTTAATTCTTTAACTGATCTTTCTAATTGTTGTTCTTTTAATTTTTTCTTAATTCTAAATCTTGCAGATGCTGCTGTATTTCTTCTTCTTTTATCTAATTCTGCATCATTTTCCGTTCCTGTAGTTTCACTTTTTTTATTTAATTCTTTCAATTGTGCATTTAATTGATCTGTTGAATAGTTTGGTGATGTACTGGTTAATGGATTTATTGATGGACTTGAAAATCTTGGTTGACTAGAAATTTGTTGATGTGGTAAATTGATTTGCTGCTGCTGCTGCTGCTGCTGCTGTTGTTGTTGTTGTTCTTGAGTTAAGATTTGTTGATGTATGTGCAATTGCTGTTGATTTATTGATTGGGTAATTTGTTGATTTGTTAATGGTGGTAATGGTTGTTGTTGTTGTTGTTGTTGATGTTGAGCAACTAATGCAGCTAATGCATCGATTTGGGTTTGATTTAAACCAGCTTGTAATAATGAATTTTTGGCTCCTTGAGGAACAGCAACTTTTGGTAATGTAGATAGCAGATCATTTGTTGTAGTTGGGGTGTTTGATTGATCATGATGATTAATATTTGAATGTGTGAAATTATCATTATGGAAAGCTCCTAATAAACCATCATTTTTGTTATTGTTATTATTATTACTATTATCATTGTTGTTGTTGTTGTTGTTACTTGTTTCTGGAGGAGGCTTGTCCTCATCTGGGAAAATAAAACTCTCATCAGCAAATGCACTGAGTTCAGCAGCTAAAGTGTCATCTAGTTGGTTGTCTTCTATTTCTGGTAGGAAAGTGTCCACATAGACTAGTTGTTCTAGTAAAGCTGCAGGGGTAATATTGTGGTTAAGATGATTGAAGTCCATTTTGATTATGTTATTCTTCTATTCTCCTGTTGTTCAACTGTTAACTATTAACTATGTAGACAGTTGTTATTCTAATATCAAAAGTTGTGTATGACATAAAATGAATCAAAACAAAATGGAAAGTAAGGAAATTTCATCATTTTAAAGAGAAATTTGGTGACTGCTTTAAAAAACAAAAAAATTGCTGTAACTGTGGCGTTTTTCATTTTTTAAACTATCACATGACTTTTACATATTTCAAACACGTGACTTGATATGTACTATATAATATATAAGATAATCTACTGACTAATAAATGATATAAAAAGTTATTAAGCAATTTGTAATGATTTTTTTCTTCTTCCCCGCTTTTTCTTCCGGGAAAGTCTTCATCATGTGACACTTCGATTCCCTTTTTTCCTCCATTTGATTTCTTCTTCAATAAAATAAAAATTAAAATAAACAACTTAGAGTTACAATTGTGTGATAAACCAGGCAAAATGCTCAGATTATCCAAGATCAGAGTCACACACCCAGCAAGGTGTCTACGTTACATTTCTTCAACAAACAAACCAGCGGCTCCAGAGCGCGAGATTTCAGATGACGCAAACGCCACTTTACTTACAGATCTAAGAGACACTGAACGTATTAAAACAATTTCATCAACTGATAAAACTATAGCCACTTGGTTAGCTGCTTTAACGGAAAGAAAAAAACAATTGGCCCAGGGGAAAGTCATTGATTCCTATAGTTACAATACTCCTCAAAAACCAATAATTTCCGATAAAACTAGAGCTGATTCTTTTAGTTATATCACTTTACCTTTAAAAGATGATATTTGGCTCACTGATTTCTACGTTTCAGCAGCTGGTAGATTTAGAATGGGCCAAATTTTTCAAGATTTGGATGGTTTGGCTGGTACAGTGGCAAATAAACATGTTTCTCCAACAAAACCAATTTTAGTTACAGCGTCTGTTGATAGAATTTATCTTTTAAAAAGAATTGATGATATTTCAAATAAGAATTTCATTATTAGTGGTTCTGTTGTTTGGACAGGTACTTCATCAATGGAAATTGTCATTAAAGCTTCTTCAACGGAATCCCCATTAAAGGAAAAAATCGTGGAATCTGATATTAAAGATGAGGATGTCTTTTTAACAGCCAATTTCACTTTTGTTGCAAGAAATCCAGAAACCCATAGATCTTTTCCAATTAATAGATTATTACCAACAACTGAAAAAGAGTGGATCGAATTCAAAAGAGCTGAATCTCATAATGCTTCTAAAAAATTCTTGAAAAAAAATGAAAACATTAACAAGAAAATACCAACTCCTTTAGAATTTGAAATGATTCATAAAATGTGGTTAGAATCAAAAGAAATTCAAGCTAACAATTCAATCCCCTCAAATGTTAAATTTATGAAAGATACACAACTAAATTCAACCGCTTTCATGCAACCTCAATATAGAAATAGACATTCCTACATGATTTTTGGTGGTTATTTAATGAGACAAACTTTTGAATTGGCCTATTGTACAGCGGCTTCTTTTTCAAAAGCATTCCCAAGGTTCATATCTCTAGATCAAACCACTTTCAAAGCTCCTGTACCAGTTGGTTCAGTTTTATACATGACTGCAAAAGTTGTTTATACTGAACATATCCATCAACCTCAAAAAGATCTAACTACTAATAAAGAAGATTCAAATGGTTTATATACTCATTTTGATTTTGATCCAACTAATTCATTAACTAATAATCCAGATGAATTCTTAAATAGACCAGGTACTTTGATTCAAGTTAAAGTTGAGACTTCAGTTAAAGCTTTAAATGAAGATAAACAAACTAAAACTGGAACTTTTGTTTATTCATATTTTGTTCCAAATGAATCAAATAAGGATGAAAACATGCCAAATCCGGGATTCTCCTCAGTTGTTCCTGAAACCTATAACGAAATGATTGAATTTGTTGAAGGTAGAAGACGTGCTCAAGAAACTGCTCATTTTGCTAAACAACTGAAATTATCATTATCTTAAACCCTTTCTCATATATAAAAACCAACTACACATTAATTTAATATTCATTTACTAAATTATTCTATTATTTATTTATTGATTTTGTTGAATAATATGTTAAAGACTTTCAATTTCTGCAACTTGACCTAATCCATCAATATTATTACCACTATCACTCTTTAAAAATTGATTTTTATTAACATTTTTCAATTCACCTTTCCCTTGATTTCTACTTTCCCATTCATCTGAATTTAATTCATTTGGTAAAAATTCTGTTTCACTATCAAATACACTTGATCCTCCATAGTTTGTATTATTTTCATCCAAAATATCAATATTTTTACTTAAAACTGAACTTTTAATTGATCCTAAAAATGCTGAATCTCGAAGTCCTAGATTCGATTTTCTTGGATCTTTTATTATTGAATCATTATTAACTAATCTAATTGAATATAACTCATTTGTAGAAACTGTACATAACGAGTTTAATGAATCTCTATTTGGTACTAATCCTGTAGCACCTGCTCCTCCTTCTGCTATACTAAATGTAGAATCTCTCCATGATTTTTTAGGTAGTTGTGTTTCTTTATTATTATTATTATTATTATTATTGTTGTTATTATTATTATTATTATTATTATTATTATTATTTATCAACATATCTGTTGAATGTGAAGCTAAAGCATCATGATACATTGATTCATTTCCATCAATTGTTGAATCACCAAATTCATAATTTTCATCTAATTTCAATTCATTCAACGCTGTTAGTTGTTTTGGTTCTTCCTCATCCTCATCATGATCACTGTCGTTATATGTATCATCTGAATCTATATTGGAAGTTGGTGGTAATTTATTTAAATTATTCGCTGGGTTTCCTAATATTGGATTAGAAATTTTTGGTGATTTTTCAGTGTCTTCAACTTGACTTTTGTTTCTTTTAAAACAACAAAAGAATATTATTATTGCTAAAATTATAATAAATAATGGGATGGCAACTCCACAACCAATGGCAATTGCCTTTTTATTAGAATTTGTAGATTTGAGTTGAATTGGTGAGGAACCTGATGTAGTTGTGGATGTAGTTGTGGATGTAGTTGTGGATGTTGCTGTAGCTGTTGCACTTGATGACGACGAGACTGATGAAAATGAACTAACTATAGTTGATGACCCAGATGAGGAAGATGATTTTGATGAGCTATTTGACAATGTAGAACTATGAGATGATGTTTTCAAAACAGAATCAATTCCATAAATCATGAAACTTAATCTATCACTTCTATAATCATTAGTTGCAATTATAGTGATTTTAGTTTGATCAAATTCATTTGGTGTATTACCATTAATTGTTAAATTTTGTGCATTGAAATTTAACCATTTACCATCATCACCGAATTCAATGGAAATATTTGTAGATTTAAAATCAGTAAAATCTGATGCTGTTAAATAAAATTGAAAATATTCATCTCTTGTGGCATTAACATAATTAATAGAATTAATTGTAAATAAAGATTCGATTGATTGAATTTGGAAAAATAATTTTATGAAATTACCATATAAATCATTGATCTTGATATTAAACTCATTTGTTGAACTGAATTGATCTGGAACAGTACCAACTAAGGTATAATTTCTCAAACTCAACCAATCTGGATTATCGCTTAATTCGACTGATGAAATACTGTTTACATTGATTGGAACTTCATCTTCATAAACATTACTCAATGGAACCTCATACTCAATTAGATCAGTTGAACTTCCATTAATTTTGATCACATTTTTCAAATCAGTAGTAATTTCATGAGCACCAACAATAATTTCAAATTCAATTGAATTACCTGTATAGCCAGCATAATCACTGGCAATCAAAATAAAAGAATATTGGAAACCTGGAGCAATTTGTGAATTAACAGCTGGTGCAATCCCACTAAATCTTAAATTTACTGAATCAAAAAACAACCAATTTGGTAATGGTGTATGATCTGCTGATCTTCCATAATATGCGACAATTGAATCATCACTTTGAAAAGTTTTTGTATCAAATGTGATGTTGAAAATTTCACCAGGTGCTAATACTAATCCATTGATACCATTAGTTTTACCAAATTCTGCTAGTTGATTTAACACTGTGAAATCTTTTGAAATTGTTGGACCTGTATGTGATGAAACAACAATTGAAACTGTTGTAGACATCTGATTTGATGCTGAATCACTTCCAATTAATGTGAAATCAATTGAAGAATCAGATAGCGAGGAATTAATAAAACCAGAAACAACTCTACTCGTTTCATCAAATTGTAAATATGAAGGCAGCCCTGTTGCTGTGTATTTCACTTGTCCAGCATCACTTTTGAAAGTATCGTTGTTCAATTGATAATAATATTGGGTTCCAAGTCTTGCAACTGGAATCAACTGCTGGGAGATTGGGAAACCGTTATAAATAGCAGCCAAAGCAAGCTGTACTGCCGTGAAAAGTATCACTATGAGTCTCATCTTAAACATCGTTTCGTGTTGTAGTAGAGTAGCAGAGAGAAGAAGTCCAACAGTTTTATTTTCATTTCTAACCAAAAAATTATTTACATCCCTGCAGAGTTCTGTCACATTTGATGCTACACGTAAATAAAATTTAGTTGACGCGTTTAATAAAAATTCAGTTTGAGTCAAAAGTTAAAGCTCGAAAGGAACGGAAAATTGCAGAAAAAGGCGAGTTGTTTGGGTTTTGTCACTTGTGGTGTAATGAACAGCTGTTTTGGGTAACTCATTTCTACATCAACCTTTCAATTCTTCTAAATTACAACGTTTGAACTTTTAACTTTCTACTTTTGACATATCTAGAGACTAGAAATTTGATGAATCCATCACTCTATATAACAAAAATCTTACTTTTACAGTTTTTGACGCAGTTGAAAGAAGTATTATAATTTTTTGAAGAAACTGCGGTGAGATTTAGTAGTACTGAGTCTACATTTGATTAAAATCAACACATTGTAGTGTGATATGTATTCTTATTTAATATTTATATCTATAGCCAATCAAGCAGTTTAGGCAGAAAAGGTTAATGACCAACCTAATTTGTGGACTGGTTCAGCTAATTTCAAAGCATCGAAAGAAGCACCTAGACCTAATTTAACACCTGGTCTTAAAACTTGTTGGTAAGAGAAAGCAGCTAAACCGGAGTCGGCGATTTTAGCTTTGACAAAAGAGGTACTGTCCAAAACATATTTGGTGGCGAATTCAATACCAACACCAGAAGCAGCATCAGCTTTTGAATCCCAAGTTGCTTTAGCACCAGCTTCAACTAATGGAGAAACTTTGTGGTAGTAAGCAGCAGAGTAGACAGCCAAGTTGTTTGTGGCAGCAACAGAGATGTTGTAGGTTGGTTGAGCGTAACCGACAGCAGCTGAGTAACGAGTAACTTTAGCTGAAGAAATATCGTAACCGACTTCAGCACCAGCAGTGACACCGTCATGTCCAACAGTAGCATCAGCAATGAAAGTTGGACCTTTTAATAAGTCAACAAAGGCTCTAGCAGTGACTGATGGTTGAACAAAGTTTAAGTTCAATTTAGCACCACGAGTACCGTTTGGAATCAAAGTGGTTAATAATTCAGCTTTTAAACCTGGAGCTAAAGCATCAGCTAATTCGACTTTGGTGTCTAAAGCGTTAGCAGTGTTCCAACCTTGAGTCAAAGTTAAACCGTTAGCTTTGTCTTGGAATTTAGCTTCCAAGTTACCAGAGATAGAACCATCTTTTGGAGAGGTTTTACCTTTAACAGTGAAAGCAACACCGTTTGGAGCGGTGGTGGAGACTTCAATGGCAGCTGGAGCAGCGTGGTAGAAGTCTTTGTTCAATAAGTTGTTTTGGTTTTTGGAAATGTCAGAGAAAACTGGTGGAGCCATTGCTGCAATGGGGTTAGTATTGGATGCAGATGATCAAGAAGCAGAAGCTTATATCGGTGATGATGAACAAGTGGACCACTGTGTTTATATAATTAGGGATGAAAACAACAACATTTTCCAGACATGTGGAAGCGTACAGAACAAATTAGCGCCACCAAGAAAAACAGTATTTGAATTCAATTAAGAACCAGGCTGAAACACAGCAGACACACCAACACCTCATAAACAATCTGTCCCAGCTTACCGCACAACTCACCGTCGTTATTCGTTAGTGTTTAAGAGAAAAGTGTTCGTCACTAGTTGTTGGAAGAAAAACAAAATAAAACGTTGTTTTCAAAATTGTTGGATTTGAATTTGCATGCGGAGGGAGAAAACTGGAAAGAAAACGAGAAAAATAGTTTGTTTTTGATGATAATAAAGCTGTTTTCGTAGGACACTGTGTATTAGTGACAACTACAGTTGGATGGAATAAGCTATGGTAAATGTAGTGGTTGTGTTTTTGCTCAAATATCTTGTGAATTGGATGAGTTAACCTCATAAAGTATAAGTTAAAGACAGGGTAAGGCACACGCTCTAGGAATTTTCTGACTTCATTTAGCAATTAGAATTTAGAATGATTAAACGTCAATGGTCATGACAGTTGATTCCACAAATAAAACGACATGACACGGTTCTTACAATTGGTCATTTAATTCTTGTTATTATCAATGGTGTGTTTATGACTGATCAAACTTTTTTCAATATACGACGTAAATATAATTATAAAATCAAAAAACAGCTAGATCTAGCTGTGAGATCCAGATCTATGTGTAGTTATAATTAATTACTGCAAAGTTCATGATATTTATACTTCATATTAACTTGGATACTAATTATTCTTCTTTTCTAACAATAACAGCTAGAGTGCTTAGCGTGTACCAGTCTCATTATATTTACAAATATCATGCTTTAATTCATCATATTGCAGTTAGCCGGCTTCAATGATCCTCATTAATAAAACTTCCTTATTCTGAAGTTTTGAACATATTTCTCAATGCTGATCTATGTATGAATCATCACGATTCGCACACATGAATTTTGGCAAATAAAATGACTCTGCCATTAAATTTCGGGTTTTATATTTAAACACTGTAAGTTAATAACTTATATCGATTAACAAAGAAGATTCTACAACTTGAAATTATATTAAATCATAATTTCCGTTTTAATTAAACCTAAAAACACATCCTATACATATAAACATAAAATAAACATCAAGCCCAACCCAAATAGTTCATTTAATAGTTAGTTTTGTTTAATTTGATTCTAACAGCTTTAACTTGAGTGTAGTTTTCAAAGGCTTCAAGACCCATTTCTCTACCGAAACCAGAAGTTTTGTAACCACCAAATGGAACTGATGGGTGGAAATCGTTGTAAGTGTTAACCCAGATGATACCAGATTGGATTTTACCAGCAACATCTAAAGCTTTGTTTAAATCTTGGGTGTGGATACCACCACCTAAACCGAAATCAGAGTCGTTGGCTTTAGCAACAACTTCTTCAACAGTGGAAAATTTAACAACTGTAACAACTGGACCAAAAATTTCTTCTCTGCAAATAGCAAAATCATCTTTAACATCAACGAAAATTGTTGGTTCAACGAAATAACCTTTAGTACCAATTCTTTTACCACCCGTTAAAATAGTAGCACCTTCTTGTTTACCTTTTTCAATGTAATCTAAAACAGTTTGGAATTGATCTGGAGTGGTTTGAGCACCTTGGTAAACACCTTCTTCGAATGGGTTACCAACTTTCAATTTTTCAACAGCAGCTTTAAATGCTGGAAGGATAGTGTCATAAATACCTTCTTGAATGTAAATTCTTGAACCTGCACAACAAACTTCACCAGAGTTGAAGAAGATACCAGTGATCAAGTTTTGAACAGTTTTTTCAACATCAGCATCATTGAAAACAATGTTTGGTGATTTACCACCTAATTCTAAAGTAACTTTTTTCAAACCGTGGTTAGCAGCAGTGACCATGACGTCTCTACCAATTTCAGTAGAACCAGTGAAGGCAATTTTCTTGATGGTTGGATGTTTTAAGATAGCATCACCACATTTTCTACCAGAACCTGGAATGATGTTAATAACACCAGCTGGGATACCAGCAGCATTAGCAAAAGAGGTAGCAAACAAGTTTGATAGTGGGGTGGCAGAAGCTGGTTTCAAAACAACAGCGTTACCAGCAACTAAAGCTGGACCAATTTTCCATGACCACATTAATAATGGGAAATTCCATGGAGTAATTTGACCACAAACACCAAGTGGTTCACGTCTGGTGTAGTTAAAGTAATCATCACCAGTGTTGATGGTTCTACCATCAATTTTGTCAGCAAAACCAGCACAAGATCTTAAGTAATCAATAACAACACCAACATCATATCTTGCACAGTGTAAAGCTTTACCATTATCTAAAGATTCAATAGCAGCTAATAATTCTTTGTTTTCTTCTAACAAATCGGCTAATTTGTATATAGCTTGAGCTCTAACTTTTGGTTCAACAACAGACCATTTTTTGTAAGCTTCGTAAGCATGAGCAACAGCAATATCAACATCTTCTTTATCAGCTTCATGAACTTCAGTGATTAATTCTTCAGTAGAAGGATTGTTAACTTTGAAGGTTTTGCCGCTTTTAGCAGCAACAAATTCACCGTTAATAAATAAACCAATTGGTTGTTCATAAGTAACGTTGTTTGGTAAAGTGATAGTAATAGAAGTTGGGTGAGACATAGTTCAAATATATTTCTTTTCTTTTTGTTGAAGAAATTACATTCAAATAAATTTTAGGAAAGGAGATGGATATTTATACTTTCCAAATTGTGGGGCCTCTATTAAAAACAGACCGCTTGGAATTATTAATTATTAATGCAAAGTCAAACGCTGACCAAGGTCCAACTTCCAAGTGGCAACTTAAGGACTGTTGTTGTGATTAATGCTGAACAAAAAGAAAGTTGTAGGATTCTAGTTTCCAA
This sequence comes from Starmera pachycereana, assembly GCA_030570535.1. Lineage (NCBI taxonomy): Eukaryota > Fungi > Ascomycota > Saccharomycetes > Phaffomycetales > Phaffomycetaceae > Starmera > Starmera pachycereana. The sequence continues at coordinate 24,202 of JAJLVW010000020.1, forward strand.
TCACCAGAATTTTTAGACTTTTAGTCCAGGGTGAGACTTGTCAAATCTCCAGGCGGGACGATAGATAATAAGGGACTCTTCACCTGCCTAAAGTGTTTCTGTCTGGCAGGTAAAAGTGGTAGTGCTTGCTGCTGTAGGCAGGGAGAACCAAGCTGCTAGGCGGAGCAGTGTAAAATCCGGGCAGAAATACGAGAAGCGCCGAGAGGGGTCGTGACTTAAATTGTCCCTCTAAGCTCTTTAGATTAAAGAAGTTAGTTCGAACTTCGAACTTCGAACCTTCAACCCAGCCGTCGAGGTTGGAAGTTTTAAGAATGCGCAGTATGAAGGTGTTAAAAACAAAGATCATTATGGGTATTGTAAAAGCAGCTTGTATTGTTGAATAACAGTGTGCACTGTGCACTGTATAATAAAAACAAATAAATGAATCATCTTCCCCATATTCCCACAGTAAAAACTTGTTCGATCAAGTTTCTCTCAGCCCTTCACTTTAGCTTTGAAGTTTGAACAGGCCATATTTGCCAGATTAAAAACACCCAACTTTCAATGTGTGTAAGTACTAAGTACTAACTTAAAAGTATTAAAGGCCAGACAGAAAGTCTCAGTAGTCCATAAATTAGCCTATTGAGGAGGTGAATCTGGGGTTAGACACTATGATTGGTTGATCCAACTGTTGTTAACACCGTGCGAAAGGAAAAAGTCCCAACCCTGGAGTAAAGGTGATTGTAGTTTGTGCCCAACAAAGTTACAAAGAGTCAAGACTACAAAGCTACACTTGAAATGTTCAGCTGGCCAAACAACAGTCAAAGCGTGGGACTATCCGGGGCATGGTCAGTCTCTTAGGGTTTCGCTGATTACAATAATTCAAACCTTCACTTTAATCAAGAATCAAGATCTCACTGATAAAGTCGTGCTCTTCACAGAACTTTAGTTATCAGTTATCAAAGCACAGTTTATCCGAACTCCGGACATCACATAAATACAAGTTACAACCCTCGACTGTTTCTACCCAAAAGATAAATGTAAATCAATGAACCGTGGACCGTGGTCCGTTGGTTGTTAAACCCATCAAATGAGCCATGTTTGAAGAGTTGAGTGCTGTGCAGGAACCCCTCTTTTTTCTGGGACATTGCAGCGTGCAATTTCCCCTTTCAACTAAACTTAAAACATTTCGGTGCACTGTCTTCCATGATCCATCGCTAGCGGCTAGGCTCTAGCTGATTTTCAAACTTCAAAAAAATTTGTAATTTGTAAATTGTAAGTTAAAATATAAAAACGTCGATTCTGGAAGGAATATGCATTACTATGCATTGCAGCAGCTTGATGCTCAGTGCAGAAACATACATATTTATGATTATTCAGTAATTATATCACATTTCGTTAAAAATGACTAAGCCAGGACTACATTTTGATTGATTTTAATTTTCCAGGAAACTGGGAAGTTGGAACACAATAAAGAAGTATCATACTTATCTAAACAACTCTTCTCAATTCGTCATATTCTCTCTGTTTTTGATATAAATACTGCTCAAGTACAGCCACTTGCGATTCAATAGTCTCAATGTCCTCTAGTATTCCATTCACATTGCCAATTTTACTACCTTCCACCAATTGTTTTTGTTTATACTCCAACAACTGTTCAAATTCTCTTCTAACTTTCAACAAATGACTACTATTGGCATCACCACTTCCACTTCTTTCATTTCTATTTCTTTCAGCTTCTTTTTCAGCCAAACTTAATTGTTCTTCTAAATCCTTTAATTCTCTTTTCAAACGAACTTCTTCCCAGTCTGTGCCTTCTGTTGATGAGAAATCAGTGCCCTTTTTGATATTACCAAAATTCGAGCCTCCTATTCTCTCTAAATAATTATCTCCAAATGATGGTTTGCTTATGTTGTTATTATTAAAATTATTAGAACTAACATCTGCTTGATGTGAAGTTAAATTGTATTCTGGAATTTCTTTGGAGAAAGTAGCCCTTAGTGCTGCTGGAACTCCTCTTGGAATTCTTTTCCCATTTTCTCTTTGGTTCAACATATGTAGAAAAACCATAACTTGATCTTTATCAATCGTTTCACTTTGTCTTGGATTAACTAAATTCCATGCACTACTGACATCTGTTTCTGGAACGTTTCTCAATGAACTATATAGTCCATTTAATGAACTGAATGTGATACGGCCAAATTGATCTGCTGCTCCTGAGTAAATCTCTTCATATCTTAATTTATCACCTGGTGAAATATACCAATCAAAATCAGAATTCAATGCCAATTCCTCGTCTTCGTCAGATGATGTGTTGGTATTTCTTTGTACAGCGTTATTTGCTTGCACCAAGTACATTTTGCTGGAAGGAACCAACCATTCAGGCAATCTATCAGGTAAACTTGTAATTGTTCCATTAACCAAATCGAAAATCAATCTCATACAGATACAAAACTCCTCAAAGTCTAAAGACCCATCCACATCAATATCAGACAAATCCCAAATTTTGGCCAGCTTGTCGTCACTTAGCTTGGAGTTCTTGAGCACAACAGAAACCTGATCTCCGGTTAACTTATTATTAACTGGTTTCAAGCCGCTGAAAATCTCCCAGTACTTTTTGATTTCCCACTCTTCCAATTTAGGTGCCATCTGAAACTACTATAAGTTGCTTATTAGTCTAATCTAATCAAATTGTCGATCTATTAGAAAGCAAAACCGTCGATGAAATTCGATGTTCTCCTTTAAGTTTCCAATCTTTTGAAATATTTCAACCTTTGAAAATTTCATCACATATGACCCGGATCTCAAGTCTATTTCTTTGCCACTTTTTTAAGAACCAAGGAAAAAAATTGTAAAATCAAAACAAATTAGATGGATGGAAAGAAACCTCAATTGATACACAGTTTGATGATCATGGCAGAGCTTGGAGAGTTTGTGACCACTACAAGTGAAGTAAGCTTTTTTCATTATAGGTCTGAAGTCATTTCTCATAATAACCTGCGTTTTTTAGGATATTGGTTTCAAATCAGTTGGAAACCCAATTCAAATAGTGTCTGATTTCAATGAAGTGTTGCCATTTAAACAGATCAACAACTTGTCTTTGGCAGTGCATATAGGTATTTTAGCAGCAGCTGGGAAAAATGATTTAGCTATAACGTCAATGAAAGGGTTGCTTGCAGATGTATTTAATGATTCACAAGATTCTTGTGAAACTGATCTAGTGAGATTAGAAATTCCAGGGATCAATAATGTTGTTTTCAGTAAAGATGAGAAGTTTTTGATTGTTTCCACTGGTAAGAAAATTCAATTCACAGATGCTTTGTCAAATTACAAAAAAATCACAACCAATGATTTTAAAACTATAGAACTGTCTAATGACATTGATGTTATATTGCCACAGCCAAATAATGGTGATTCATTAGCTATTCTTACAACCAAAGGAGATTTATTCTTGTTCCAATTATCAACAGGTTCAACTAATGATCCACTAGTCTCAAACGTTGTATGCTTTAGTTTCTCTCCAAAAGGGAAACAAATAGTTGTTGGGTTAAGCGATGGGACGATAAAAACTATAACTTTAACAGGTACTACCAAAACAGAAATTCCATTACCTCAAACGTTCACAGATGATCAATTAACTCCATTATCAATAGTTTGGATTTCAACACATAAGTTTTTTGTAATTTTTGGTGAGCAACAACAAGAATTTAAAGAAGGTCTTACTTCATATGATTATAAATCTATTTTCATAGATACAACGAATGGACCTCATTTTCAAGAAAATTTTGATGCCGTTACTGCATTTGGTTCTATTCCAAGAAAACAGACTCTTTACTCAGCTTCATTGAACAACTTATCTTCATCATTATCAAATCTAGTATTATTAGGTTCATCTACATCTGCCGATATAACTGCAGCGACTGAACAAGGAGTATTGCTCCCAATGGACGACTCCCAAAGAGCTGCACTGTCCTTGAATGATGATACTGGTAACGATAATAACCCAATTGGTTTATTCATTGATTATAAAACCAAAGAAACAGTAAAAGAACCATGTCTTGGTATTTCTTCGGCTGATTGGCTACCATCAATATGGGTTTTAAGTAACGAGGGTAAATTATCAGGTTGGTATATATATCATATTGCAGATCTTAAAAATGGTTCGTTTGTTCAAGATGGTGTAATTAAATATAATAATGATCTATTTCAGTTAGCAGGAGGTGATCTTTCAAAGTTTGAAAATAAACCAGTTTTCCCATCTCCAATCAAACCACCAGTTTTTGGTAAATCTGTTGGTTCACCAGGTCCAATGCCTGTTACTCATAGTTCTTCAACAGTTTCAAGTACTTCACCTTTGAGGAATTCTATTAATACATCAGATAAACAAGAAATTTCTGATAAAGATGATAATGAAGAAAAATCAAAAGAACCTTCTTTCATTTTTACTAAAGACACAGGTTCGAAACCATCTCTGTTTGGAAATACCGATCCCAAACCATTCAATTTTGGTGCTAATAAAGTTGCAGATGGTAAATCATTATTTGGATCTTCAAATAATCAACAACCATTTGACTTAGGTACAACACAAACTAAATCTGCATTTGGAAGTAGCTCATTTCATTCAACAGATTCCAAGCCAACATTTAGTTCCAATGCCTTTGGGTCAAACGATTCTAAATCTGCATTTGGAAAATCTGCATTTGGCTCAACTGATAACAAATCAGCATTCGGTTCTATTTCATTTGGTTCAAGTGCATTTAGTCAAGCAAAACCAGTGTTTGGTTCAACAACTAATACCAAACATGCATTTGGATCAACATCCTTTGGATCAAGACCTGCATCTGCTTCCAGTAATCCACCAGAAAAAATTGCATTTGGTTCCAATAGTGCATTTGGAGCATCATCAGCAAATTCACCATTCGGCACATTGAACACAAAGAAAAATATCTTTGATGAATCATCAGCAACCGAATCACCATTTGGAAGCTTGAATAATAAAGGAAGTATTTTTGGTGGTGATGAAAAAACAACAGATGAATCACCATTTAGTACTTTAAATACAGAGAAGAATAATATTTTTAGTTCAAAAATAAAAGAATCACCATTCAATACATTGAATACTAATCGAAGTATATTTGATGAGAAAAAACAATCTTCATTTTTTCCTGAAAAAGGTGGATTGTTTGACTTTCATGGCGCCAGAAATGAATTAGATGAGCTGGAAGACGAAATCAAAGATGAAGCGAAATTAGATAAGCAAGAAGAATTCATAGTGAATGATTTGGAATCAGTAGTTGAATCACTAGTTGAACCAAATATTGAATCAGAATTAGAAGTTGAGTCAAAACCAGTATTTGAAAGTGAGGAAGAGGAATCAGAAAATGTTCTTGATGATAAACAAGTTGACCTTACAAACTTGTCAAATTTGGATGAAATTGATGAACAAACAGAACACGAGATTGATGAAATCAAACAAGAAAATGAGATTGATAAAAACGAAGAACTTGTTGATGAATTATCTAAAGCGGAAATCAAAGAAAATTTGAAACCAGGTGTTACTGAAGAAATTAAAAAGGAAGAAAATGTAGAAGTTAAGAAGGAAGAACAGGAAGAAGTTCAAGCAGAGGTTGAAGAAAAATGTGAAGTTAAGAAAGAAGATGATGAGATCAAAAAAGAAAGAAACGAAAAATACCAACAAATTCAAACTACAACTTACAAAACTAAGGGCATTGAAACGACGCCCCCACCAACTCATTCTATCTTAGTTGATGCAACCATTCCTTGCTCTACGGCATCCACTCAAAGTGAACCTGAACCACAACAAAAATCTATTGCATTACAAACTTTTGAAAATGATGAAGAGTATTTTGGATCATTTTTCATTCCACCACAAGTTCCAGGATATATACAGTTAGCAGGTGTAAAATATCCAAAACTATCAAATGATCCAGGCATGAAAGAAGTTGAAAAAATTTATTATAGTACAAACAGTGAAATTTCCATCATTGAAGAAAATTGTATTCAACTTGGTAAATTTTTAGATGAACATTTGAAAACCAGTCCAATTCACGATGAAAAAGTTTTAGGGGCTGTTTCACAATGGAGATTGAATGAAGTTAGTAAAGTTAATGAATTGATTGTTTCTAATGGTGTTAAATTCAAAGAGATTTTAGAACAAGTGGAAAATCTTTACAAAGAAGTTTCATCGATTAAAAATAAAGACATTAAATTGAATCAAGAGCATAAAAAATTTATAACTAATAAATTTACAGTATTGGAAGATCAAAATAAATATGCAGATAAAGCAGAATTACCATATGAGGTGATGTTAATTCAAAATAAGATTAGAAAAATCAATGCAGAAGTTTCAGAAAAATTCCAAATTGTTGAAAAATTAATGAATAAATTGAAAATCAATGTCACGTATCAGAACACATCACCAAATGCATCAATTGTTAATGAATTTATTAATGAAATTAATAGCAGTAATAACCATTATGATAAACAAATTACAGAATTGATTTTAGAGATCAAACAACTGAATTTGAATTATGAGAAAATTTCCAAGATTTTGAAAAACACTGATGAATTCAGTAGATTGTTGAAAGAACGAAATTTATCACATGTTAAGTTGGAGGACACTAATAGGAAATTTCAATTTAAGAGGAAAGTTTCAATGTTCTTTAGAAGTAAATAACGGTCTTTTATTCATCCTAATGATAAGGCTGCTATCGTTTAATCTATAAATTCTATTGATAAACAAAAGTATGTAGTATGGAGGAGTAACGAACTGTACCTGCAATATTCCTTACTTTAGCGAAATGTTATCTTAAACATTTTCTTTAATAACTTTTTCCATTTTAGTTAAGAGAGTATTATTTTCTTCTTCAGTACCAATAGTTATTCTTAAAGCACCTTGACAACCAGGTTCTGTACCTCTAAATCTAACAACAACACCATTTGAGGTTGCTAAAGAGATATAAATTTTCTTAGCTAGATCGGAATCAGGTTCATTTGAAGCATTAACAATTTGAATCAAGATGAAATTTGCATCTAATCCACCAAGTAATTTACCAACATTTGATAATTTTTGTAAATTGGTTAATAATCTTGATCTTTCATTGTTTAATTTAACAACACGATCTCTCATCAACTTGATATTTTCATCCGATAATGCTCTTAATGCAACATTGGCAGTTAAAGTTGAGATGTTATAAGGGGCTTTTAAAGCGTTTAAAATTGAAGATAATCGCTTATTTGCAAAAGTCATACCAAGACGAATAGCAGCTAAACCAAAAGATTTGGATAAAGTTTGCAAGACAACCAAATTTTGGTATTTGTTGACTAATGGGGCTAATGAAGAGCCAATTGGTGCAAAATCAATGTATGCTTCATCGGCAATAACTAAACCATTCCATTTACAGTTTAAGATTTTTTCAATTTTGGAGAATTCAATTAGAGTACCAGTTGGATTACCAGGAGTGGTGATATAAATCAGTTTGATACCTGGGTCGCTTTCTAATGTTTGAATAATCTCATCTTCATTAATCTGGAAAGTTTCAAAATCTAATGGGATCTTGACAATTTCAACGTCATTAATAGTGGCACAAACAGGGTACATTCCATAAGTTGGGGGACAAACCAAGATTTTGTCCTCACCTGGAGAAGTCACCGCCCTAATTAAAGCGTCAATACTTTCGTCTGAACCAACACCAAAACAAATGTTTTCAGCAGTTATAGTATCGGTAGGATCAACTTTAAAAGAGATGTTTTCATTGTTTCTGAAATTGGCAATTCTTGTTTTCAACTCGACTTGGTGAGGGTCTGGGTAGCGGTTGAGATTGAGAGAGGACTCTTCAGTAGATAGGGAGGAGATTGCTGGCCCGTATGAGTTTTCATTTGCATCTAACAAAATACCTTCTGTGTAGTCACTGACAAGGTTAATAATGGCTTGATTGAATTAACAAATCTGGAATATGAAACTCACTCTCTGGCACAATGGTATGGCTCCAATGCAAGTATGTTTGGTCTGACAAGAGTGTCGAGCGAGAACATTTGGGACTTTTTGGTTTTAATACAGAAACTGATCGATAGAGAAGTTCACCACCAGTAATTAAAATATTTTGATGTTGGAATTTTGCAGTGAGTCAAATTTTTGAAATTTTTTGAAGCAAATTAGTTTTGGGTTCGATTCTTAACAGAGGAATATCAGGTTTTGTTTTTATGTTTTGTTTTTGATTTTTTTGGTAGAAAATTTGTTTGTTTTGTTTATTTTTTAATTATCAGCTAATTTGTTTTTTTTTGAGGCAGAAGAAGACGAAGATCAAGATGACGCTGCAGCCGCCATTTCTTGTGGTGACGAAGTGGTCGTGGAGCGCACAGCAGGCAGACGATTTGGGGTTCAGAGAGGACCAGATCATCGAGGTGGACGAAGTGGGTGAAGGTGAAGGTGACTGGTGGCACGGCAGGCTCAAGAGAAACAACATGAGCGGCTACTTTCCTTCGAACTATGTTCAATTGCTCTCGGAGAAGACGCAGCAACTAGGACAGCCCATACAATCAACAACACAGTCAAGATCTCCACAACATCAAATTTCCCAAAATAATAGTACCACTTCGCTTGAAGACTCAATTGACAACAGAAGAATATACAAGCACCAGACAAGCACACAGATAGATCCACCATACGGCAACAGGACAGGGTTGGGAGATTCTTCTGCCACCAATTTATCTTCAAGATCAGATGAAGAGCTTAAATTTAGTTTCCAGTCTTCTCAGAGATACTACAAGAACACCCAAGTCAACTCCAATTCCACTCCAAACTTAGCACTACATACAACAAACCCAGATCCAGTGGATTCTCCATACTCTCATCGTACAACTGTACAGACTTCATCAAATGAAAATTTAGGACATTCTCAGTACACTCGTTTTCAAAGCTCAACTGCATCTTCAAACACTGATGATAATATTTTCAGATCATCCAATGGTTCTTATTTTACAGACTCACAAGGTTCATTCATGTCAGATTTTAGTGCCACAAGTGCAGGAAGTTTTAATAGACACAAATATCAAAAGGATTTAAAAACTCATGAATTGAAAACAAGTGCATCTGGTAATAATTTAATGATTCAAGATAAAAGAAGAATTTTAATGAAGAATACAACTAATAGTAACTCAGCAAGCGGGATTTTCAAGAAAATGTTTAATGTTAAAGATGTCCCTCCATTACCTTCAATTTCAGGTTTAAATGATCAAAATAATCAAGAAATGAACACATGGATTGATCTAAAAATTGATTTAAACAGAGCTACAACAATAACATCAAAAGAACGTAAAGCAAGAGAGAAAAGGCTAGCTGAGTCGGATGGTTATTTTATTTTTGAACCACATAAACAAATTTCCATAATCAATAAAAATGAAGTTTTAAATTCAGTGACAGAATTAACAAATTTTGAATCAATTAATTTAAATCATGTTGATTTTTTTATTAGGAAAAAATTGCAAAATTTCCAAAAAACTTCAAATCCAATAGATTGCATAATTGATCAATTGAGTGGGAAATTTAACTCCAAAATTGAATATTACAGAGCTTTTTTCATTATTTGTTGTGAATTTTTCCAAATTCAAGATGAAAAAACAATCAATACATCAAAAGAATCTGATGTTATTTATTTATTACAACAATGTAAAGCTGATTCATTTGGAATTGCCATTGTTTACAAAACTCTATGTGAAATGATTGGATTACATTGTGAGTTCATTGTAGGATGGTTGAAAACTCCTGAATCAATTTTAATACATTACTGGAATTCAATTCTGATTAATGGTGAATATAGAATGATTGATTGTTCTTTAGGAAATTTATCAAATCCATTATATTTAATTTTAGAAAGTTTTTCAACTGATTTAAATGAATCTTTCTATTTTTTAACAGAACCTTTACATTTGATTTATACTCATCATCCTGAAAAATTTGAACATCAACATATTATTCCAGCAATTGATTCCTTTGTGTCAATGGCACTACCACCGTGTTTTCCAAGTTTTTTCAGAAATGGTTTACAATTATACAAATGTAATTATGCATTAGCAAAATTAAAAGATTTTGAGATATTTGAAACAGATTTGAAGATCCCAAATGACATTGAATTAAATGTTCTGGTTAAATCCACAAATGGAATAACACATGGTTTGGTGCAGCCATATTGGAAAAACAACACTCGTTATATGAAAATCAAGGCACTTTTACCAAATTCATCTTCAACAGGATTTGTTAATATTTATTCTGGTCAAAAAGGTTTGCAAGATTCTTTAGAAAATATCCATCCGCTATCATTGGTTTTCCCCATTTCTCATACAGGTGAGAATAAAGATTTTGAATTTGTTATCAAATATCATACTCCATTATGTCAATCAAGAGATCTATACATCAAACAACCACAGAATAAAAACTTGAAACGTGACAACGAATATATTTTTCGTATAATAGAGCACAACGTGAATCACTTACTAACATCCAAAGAAGACAATCAAACACATAAAAAGAGATTCAAGATTGTATTATACACTCCATCAAATTCCACTGTTAAGCTTAATTTGAAGAATGAGATTCAAAACGGATCTAATTTATGGGAGACTTGTTATAAATGTAATGAGACTGGTGTTTACAGAGGTCTGGTTTCTACCGATGATGGCGGAAGTCTGTGTACGTTTGCTGAATGGTATTGTAGTTGATTGTAAGTTTAATTAATAGATTTTTTTCCGCTTGGAGTTATTTTCATTTTGTAAAAAATACAAAAATACAAAATGGTGAATTGATTGAACCATTAAGCTACTTAAAACTTAAAACAAATTTCCAACGTTTCCTGTTTCTTCAAAAATTTGAAAAATCTCAACGGGTAAAAAATAACAAAAAAAAAAAAAATTCAAAAAATAAACAAATCGAAAATCAATAACAACAACAATTTTCCCATTCTAAAAAGCAGTTTATCAGACTAAGATGCCGCAACAAACACCGCATGACTCAAGTTCACTGAAACAGCAACTTTCTATTGACACCTCGGCGCTCCGCTCTTTTGCAAACGTTTTAAAAGAGTACAAATCTGGTCAATGTGAAGCATTCGATATTGTTAAAAACTTCAGATCAATTGCTGGTTTGAAAGCAATGGAGTTACTCCAGTCAGCTAATGATGAAACAGAATTTCATGACTGGGAACTAGAGGCAAAACTATGGCATCTGGCACAAATCTTGATTGAGTTTCGTAATTCTTCACCATTAGAAAAATTGCCAACTTTTTCATTTAATTCAAACATTGTTTATTTGGAAAATTTGTATAGAGATGATCCTAGCTTAAGGGAATTTTGGCTAATAATGTTGTGGTGTCAAGAAAATTTGAAAGAACCGGTGCGTCCAGATGGTCTGGGAAGTAATAAATGGTTGAATAGTCAATTGAATGATTTATTAGAGAACTATGATGTTGATTATCCCATCAGATCTGGGAAGCTGATTGATTCCAAAGATGTGTTACAAGATGATGTTTTTTATAAATATTTGTATGAATTGATACTTTGTGGGAAATTTGATGAAGCTTCAAAAGAATGTGAGGTTACTAATAATTGGACAATGAAGATGATTCTTTCAGGATTAAATGATTATTGTGATCCAAGCATCGATAAACAGATTAAAGATGTTGATTCATCAATTGATGATGTGACTGAAGGAATAAAAAACAAAGCACTTTGGAGAAGAACGGTTTATTTACTATCTAAAAATGAATCATTATCCAAGTATGAAAAGTTGATTTATAGTTATTTAGTTGGTGATTTAACTCCTTTATCAGATGAAGATACAGTTACATGGGACTCTCAATTGTTAATCTCACTAAATTATATTTTAACAAACAATTTAGAGACAAAATTGATTCAAGAGAAAAGAATCCCAAATTCTGAATTAATTCTTCAATTTCCAAAAACTTCACTAACTTTACAACAAACTCTAAACTCTATTTCCAAAACACATCCAGAAGAAAGTAGTCATCCATTACGTGTGTTAATTGCATCGCTAATCACTAAAAACATCAATTCAATTATTCATTCTTCATTAACTTTTATTCAATCATTGATTAAAAATAACACTTCTGATTCAAACAATGATTTACTGAATGAATCATTTACTTTAAGAGTGTTGGTCCACATGGCCATGTTTATATCAATTGTTGACCCATCAAGTGTGGTTGAAAAAGATAGAGTTAAATTAGTCACGACATATATTTTATTATTACGTCTTTATGAGCAATATGATTTGATTCCTTTATATGTTTCATTTTTGAAAGATGGAATCGATGTCTATGCTGGTGTCTTGGTGAATATAGAAGATACTGAAGAAAGAGAACGCCAATTATCATTAAGTAGAGAATATGATTTACCATTAGAAAACATTTTGAAACGTTGTGTTGAAATGATTTTTCAAATAAGTAAGGAAGAATATGATGTTGGTAAATTAGGGAAAATTGTTGTTAGTGAAGTACAAGATGTTGATGTTAGGTTGGTACGTGGAGTTGAATGGTTTATTGAGGCGAAAATGTATGGTGATTCAGTCCATGGGATAATTTCCATGATGAGAAGATTTCTATTAAATGGACGTACTAAATCAGCCCAATTTTTTGTTGAAAGAAATTCAATTCAACAGTTGTTGAAAAAAAGTGATGTTGAAACTTTTGGTGTGTTGGTTGAATTTAAAGTTAGTGATGAAGAAAGAGAAGAATTGTTACAATATGATTTATTAGTTTCTGGATTAAATGTAATTGATACATGGTATCAAAGTAAGAAGAAAACAGTTGAATTGATTAATACAATCAGTGATGAGTTGATTTTCATTATTAAGAATTTGTTTGTCAAATTAATTGATAGTAACTATGAAATCGAGATCATTCAAGATTTAAGATCTTTATACATCCCATTTTTTATCATGCAATTACATGAAATTCTTGTTGATGCTAGTTTTTTGAGCAGTTCATATTTAAGAAATGCTTTAGAGTTAACTAATTTGGTTGCAAGTGAAAGTTATAGATTTTATTTATTATTCGAAAATAGTGGAAGATTGAAAGAATATTTAAAACTTGTTGCCAACTGTGCTGCTATGGCTGCTGATGAAGGATTATAAATACAATCATTATAAAATTTTATTAGATCGTAATAAACAATACAAAACTTGTGTTTAGAAAAATTCATTTATAATACCTAACTGAGACATATTCAATTTAAAGTTGCAGCTTTTTCATACAACAATTCAACCACATCAGACATATGACCTAATAATTCCAAACCAGCTGAGTAAGTGACATCAGATTTTGGTTGTTCATAAACATATAACCAACCATTTCCTTGATCTAAAACACCAAAGAAGACACCATCCAAAATCATTTGACTTAACTTCCCTTCCACTTGTTTGATATCTAATTGAATAATTTGTGAAATATGTTCAATTTCAACAACTGAGAATGGTTCAATTAATTTAATTAAATTTTGTTCTAATAAAGTATCATATAATGCGTTGAAATGGGATTTGATAATTGGATCTGCAGAAAGTTCTGATTTGTACAGGACTAAAGCGTTCTCAAATTCTTTTAATGATCTATTGGCATAAGCAGAAGATACAGCTTTCATAGCATCAATTTGTTTAGAATTATATTTAGATGCGAATTTTGAAGTTAAGATTTGTTTTAAATCAGTGATTTGATTCAACATGATTTTAGAAAGTAACATGTACTGTAGAACCTTCACTGCATTTGTGTCATCGTTCAAAGTGTTGTAACTTTCAAAAGCTTCATAGAAGTAAGAATATGCGGTTTTATAATCTTTATCTTCAGCATGTAAAATACCACTCATGGCGTCCAACTGAGCCTGTGTTGCAGTTGGACAATAAATAGAGTTCGCAGATGTTCTTGCAGATGTCAATGCAGCTTTGGCCTTAGCCAAGTTTCTTAGAGCATGGTAAACTTTAGCTTCTAGCAATTGAACTTCAACAAGTGAGGACTTATCATCCAATTTTTTAAATTCTGATAACAATTGGTTGATCAAGGTGAGACATTGGTTGTAGGATTTGGTTTTATTGAAGTAAACAGTTGCACGTCTGATTGTTAATGCCTGTCTTAGGAAAGTTCTTTTTTCCTTTGTAGCCCATTCAATTGAATCTTTCAAAGCAGCCAACTGGAATTCTGTGATTTCAGCAGTTTGTTCTGGGAAAGCGTCAAATGTGTCAATAAGGTCTCTCACAACTCTAGCAGCTTTTGATTTGGCTAACAATGAGACTTTCTCTCTTGCCAATGGAATGAGATCCAAAAGTTTCTGAGGATTGGACTCTGCAAGGTAAAGTTTAGATAGTGAGTAAATTGCTTTCTCTGTGGATTCTGGAACGGACTGTGAGTTAATTGTGGCAAGCAGCTGAGATTCTTGGGACATTTCTTTGGGGTGGTCTCTTTTTGATGAAGTTTTGTTGTTGTTTTTGGTTGAATTTGCCACTGAAATTTTGAAGATTTTGATGATGCAAAAATTGATGGGATTTTCGTATAAAAAAACTGATTTTTTAAGCTGGAAAACCAATTTAAAAACAAAACTTTTCTAGATATGACTATAAAGTGGGTCAATCAGTTTTCAAACAGCTTCAAACCATCAAAAAAATAGCAAAAATCAAACATTTTTCAAAATTAAATGGAAAAATATATATAAAGAAAGAGGGTAACCTGCAAAAGATCCAAAAAAATTCAGTCAAAAAATTCCCAAATTCCAATATTTTCAAAACAAAACAAAAGTTACCAAACAAACAAGCTGAAAGACTGGCAGAAATGAGCAGAACAGACTTGTTTGGAGCGAGTTATTCAAGCAGCAGCAATGACACAAGGAAAAGCAGCGACTTTTTCCAGCAGCTCGACAGCAACCAGGCGCGTTTTGCGCAGCTGCACAGCATCAACACAAGCAATCTTTCAATCAACGGGGACGAGCCTAGTCCTCGCAGAAGTGCACCATCCTCTGGGTCAGAGAATACGAGCAAACTACATCAACTACAATTGCAGCACCAGCAGCAACAACAACAACAACAACAGCAATTATTATTGGAACAGCAGAATTTGATCACCAACAATAATAACAGAAGCACTTCCACCACTAATAACAACGGCCAGCCAGCATGGTTCAATAATCCTAAAAGACGTACTGCTCCATCTCAACCAGTGCAAAGATTCTCATTTTCAGACTTGAACAATGAAGCACCAACTTCCTTTATTAAAGATTCTTCTTCTCAAAACATCAACAGCACATCTTCATCTACTGCCAACAAGAGTGGGTTCAATACTCTTTCATTTGGTACAAGAAGAGTCAGCTCTCAAATAGCTTCCCATCACAACACTTTTAGTGATGATTTACCTCCAACTAGATCTATTTCAGATTTAAATAAAAATGAAAATTCAACTGGTGATGTAGGTTTAAATAACAATAAGGAGAAAGACACAGAACTTGACCCAAATATAAGTTTATTATCTCATGGAGATACCAATATTTTTGATTCTACATCACAATCTTCAACACCTTTTTTCCAAAGATCTACTGATTTGTCACAATTAAAACCATCCCTACAACAACAACAACAACAACAACAACAATCAGCAAACCCAAAAGATGAAGAGAAAATAGAATCTGCAGTCATTGTTTTTGGATACCCAGAATCAATTGCAAATAATGTCATCAAACATTTCGCCAAATTTGGTACCATTTTAGAAGATTTCGAAGTTATAAGAATTGATCCGTTATTCTTACAAAGGACAAAACATTATCCTATTTTCACGGGAAACGGATGGGTGAAATTGACTTATGATAATAAAGCATCAACTATAAGAGCTTTAGAAGAAAGTGGATCTATTTTCCATGGATGTATTATTGGATGTGTTGCATATTCAAAACAAGCTATTGAAAATATTGCATCAATTTCAATAAATAATGGTGAAAATATTGGAGAAGTTAGTGTTCCAACTAATGCTAACAATTTGAATTTACAATCCGATTCAGATAATATGATTAGTTTCAATCCAAACAAAAATAAACTTAAGTTGAAACCAACTGATGATAACTTATTTATTAAATCTGATAAACATGTGAAGTCATACCAAGCTCGCCAAATACATACTATAAAGAGCAACGGTAGCAGTAACAACAATAGCAACAACAACAACAACAACAACAATGGATCACAAGGTTTATTAACAAAAGTTAATAACTGGTTATTTGGCTGGGATGATTTGTGAAAAGGTATTGTCATGATTTTTAAAACTTTCTTGATAACGGAGATGGATTGTATTCACTCAATCTTGTCCTGATAGGAGTGTTTCTAACAGGGCTCAAATACATAGATTTTCTTAAATCTCGTACTGGTTTCGATTTCTTTATTGGAGTAAATTCACCTCCAACAAAAGTCTCTAATTGATCTTCACCATTTAAATCATGATACTTAAACAACTTCTCAGTACGACCAGGAGAATAGTATTCCACTGATTTAAAAACTTGTTCATATGGACCATGAGTAGCATCAACACAAACTTCTCTTTTAGCAATTGATAATTTTGGATTAACAAATTTCCTTTGATATTCATCAAAAGTTTCTTGGAAAAGCAATTGTTTATCTTTAATCAAAACCATGTATCTCTCTACTATCAAAATGTACATGACAACACTTGTAACAACAAGAAATACCAAACTTTTGAAAGAAGACTCTGCAAAATATAAAAACACAAGATTAAAAGGTGAAAATGCAATAAATAAATTAGTAGCAAATTTGGAAGGATCCCAAACTTTCAGCTCATAATAGACACCACCTTCTTCTTCTTTCCTTATACCCCTACTACTCTTAATTCCAAAATCCTTATTGAAAATCATATAACTTTTACTCTTCATCAAGAAATAAACAGTATTACCCAAATTCACAATCACCATCATCACTTGTAAGCTTTTAGCCAAATAACTCACACCATAGTTATCATTAAACGCATATTTAGCATCACCAAGCATGTCATACTTGTAAGCAAACTTCCCACTGTAACTAGATTTTTCAAATCGATCAATATAAAGTCTGATGAAAAAATGTATTAAAGTAAGAGCAGCTCCTAATGGAAGAGCAAGTTGTGCGTGTTCATCCCAGTCAATGTTCAACGTTTCGTTGATAGAAAGAAGTAAATCCAGTGGCTGAGAAACCAGTTCGCTAAGAGCTCTTTTGACAATGAACATTGATGGTAGTTTATTTTTTGATATGGAAGATTATTATGAAAATTTATTTTATTTAATTTTGATGCTCAAACACTTCGAACAACAATTTGACTAACAATTTGACTAACAATTTGACTAACAATTTTAATAAAGAAAAAAAGCAGCTTTGGGTTACAAATTAAATAATAAAATATCCATAAACTATATATTAAATTAAATGACAGTAATTGCAATCCAGAAAAAATGGACATGAAACTCATTTCAATTCCGACTTCAGTTCTTGCCAAAGCTCAAGATTACGACCACACCACACCAACACATCTGCATTGTATTTTTTAATTCTATCCAAACTCTCCTGGTTATGAGTCTTCCTGTAATTCTCAATTTCCAGTTTCAACTGCTCAGTAACATATTTGATATCAGCATTTGCAGCATCATTGGCTTCTTTCAATTGTCCCATATCACGATTCACTTTATCCCAGCTCAAGTCTCTGGCTGGGTCCGGATCAATATCACTGATAGCTTCTTTAATGAAATTATTAATCTTAGATAAACTTGGGATCTTGAAACCAAATTTTTTAGTCTCTGATGCAATGGTACTTAGTGTACTCCCACTTGTTACACTGTTCCCAACACTTTCTCTGTTAAAATTGATTTGATTGGTTTTCCCGACCTCGTTCTGTAAAGCTTCATCAATTTTTTGTGACTCAATATCTGATTTCTTTAGTAATCCCATTTCATTTTTTTTATAATTTAGCATCCGATTAGTTATATCAACTTGCAGCAATTTCTTGTGTCTGTATTTCAAGGCGTCCCTCAAGATAGTTGCAAATTGAACTGATTCTCCCAAAGGTTCAACGTAACCAAATTTGAAATTTTGTGCCAGGTGTTCAAAAGTTAGGTATGAATTATCATAAGTTGCACCAAATTTCTCCAAGATTGAAGCTAATTCGCCATTTTCCTGCAATGAAAATGAGTTAAAATCCCCACCAACTTCTGCAATATCCCCAGTCAATCCTTCCAATTTGTTCAATACTTCTTTCTCTGTTTTCTGTAATTCACCACCAACGAAAACTTCATAATTTTTAGCCCATAATTCCTGCCTTCTACAGAAAATATCATCATCTGTCTCTCTGACAAGATATGCAGTGGGCGTCGTGGACGGAACAGGTAGCATCAAATGTCCAGAATCGGTATGTGCTGGATCTTTAGGATCAATCAACAATATCTGTTTAGGTAAAGAAACCAAAGGTTCACTATTCAAAACACTGTCCCATTGAAACATTGGGTCGAAAAACTTTTGAAACACTTCACACTGACGCAAATGATCAATTTGTAAGCATCTGTTCAAAAAAACACCTAGCATTCGTTGTCTATGTTCAACAGTTTTAAGGTCATTGGAATTTGTTAATTGAGAAGTGGCCAATTTGGACAGTTTATGTTTGTGAGGAATCGGTGGTATTAAACTAGCTGGAAACAGTCTCACTAGAGCATGACGAAGACTCTCAAACTCACTGTATCGACGACGGACAAGTTGTGACCCGTATTTGATTGTGTAAACTGTGTATCCACGACTTTGGCCCTCTTTGCTCTTCCCAGCTTCAATAATTTCAATCGAGCGTATACCACTAGACTCAATTGACTTGCTTGGTGCTTCAGTAGGAGCTGGAGCTGCAAAACTGTCTGGATCATACGCTACCGTCGTGCTGGCAAATTTGTGTGTAACTTCCTCTGCCTGTTTGTCAGTCTGAGCAGCTTCTGAAACCATAAGTTTTGCTGTTGGGTTGTTTTCCTCGTCGTCCAGTGGCAGTTCTGTAAACAATTCGTTGCTCTGTGAGCTTTTCGTGCTTTCTGCGTCGCTCATTGTTTGTTCTCTCCTTTAAAAAGCTGGTTAATTAGCAGAAAGAAAAAAAAAATTTTTGAAAAAAAATTATTTTTTTAATTCAAAAACAAACCGACAAAAAAGCTGGCAGATAAAGGAGTTTTCAAGATGAGTTCAGTTGATATACTGCAGTTTTTGGGGCATGAGCAACGTGTGCAGCTTGCTGGCGAACTTTCAGAGAATTTGGAAGACCAAAACTGCTGCTTTATGCTGGCAAAAATTTATGATGAATTGACCGATGAGACTGCTAGAAATGCTGTGGATGCGAAGATTATTGAGTATTTTGTTAACAATGTGATTTTGGCAGATGTTGGTGTTTTACAACCGGCTTTAACTGCGCTTGTGCTCAAGTCTGAGCAACAGTTATTAACGATTATGAAATTGGTTGAATTACAATTGTTGAGTCAGTTCCAGGCTAGATTAGGCTTTCAGTTCGACTTTTTTATTGTTGAACTGTTTAATAAAGAAATATCATTTCCAACTGAAGTTGTAAAATCTGAAAGTTCAGTTTTCGATTGTTCTGGGATTTTGAAGTTTTTGGAACAGTTTTATGAGTTAGAATCCGGTTATCAAAATGACTGTGGTATTATCAAACTGTTATGTTTTTTATTGACTATTAATGACAAAGATATTTCCAATCAAGTTTCTAAAATATTGAAGTGGGTTTCCTGGGAAAACTCAGATTTAGAACTGTTTATTTGGAAATTTATTCCAACCATTATGTCTAACTCGACCAATTCAATACATCTGTCCTACACTTACATATTATGGTTAAGATACCTGATTGAACTTTCTAGATCTACAAACTTATCTTCTCAATTAGATAAATTTATCATAGAAAACTCGTACTGGAAATACATTCAAGATGGTTTAATTAGTGATGTCCATGAACATAGAAAATATGCATTATCTATTCTGAAACTATCCATTCAATACATCAAATTTGATATTAATAACAACTACATCCATTTTCAACTCTCCAAATCATCAGAATTGGTTCAAAATTGGAAGAAATTCTCAACATTATTTGAAATCATGGGAATTGACACTGCATTAAACCAAGCAGAAGCTGCTAAACAAGACATTTTGGGTTTTTTGTCTCCAAAATGCTCCATTCCATCTAGTTGGGGACTAGCATTATTATCAACTGCATTTAAAGCATCAATGGAAAGTGTTAGAAAATTTGGCTTGAACCTAATGTATTCTGTTCCTAAACAAAATTTGTCCATATTTGCACATGAATTTTTAACTAGTGTCTTTTTGAAATACGCAGTTGATGCACCATTGTTTCAAGTTGTCAAGGATACACATAACAATACATACTCTTCAGAATATGCTGGGAAATTGCAAACATTCATCAAAGATTTATTATCAGTTGTTTCAAATGAACAATTGACCAAGATTTCAAGCGATTTATTGATATTTTTAGTTGAAATCAGTTCATCTTTTGGTCCAGCTAGATTTTTCGTTTCATATGGTTTACTAAAAGGTTTGAAGTCAAGAGAAATTTATGAAGCTGATCAATTGCCCAAATTGATTAAACTTTTTGATTCAGCTGCAGAAGATGAAATCTTACAAAAAGCTTTACAAACTATTCATTTAAGATTGCTATTGAACTTTAAACCAGAAAATTTTGCCAGTATTCAATCTTCCTTAGTCACTTTCATTAGAATTAATGGATACGAAATTTTCAGTGAAAACTTGGAGTTGATTATAGATTTTTTCATCAAGAATTTCAACTCAAATGATATCATTGGATCTAGCATTGAATCTCAAGTTGTGAATTATGCCATTTATCACAATGTGGATTCAGTGTCAGATGATTTTTTGAAAGAATTGGCTAGAAGTAGAATTCAATCAGATGATTTTACAACTGATTATATGAATCTATTAACTACATTAGTTGATGGTTCTAATCAAGATTTTTCAAACACAATTGGGTTAATTGATTTGGATATTTTCAAGAATAGTTGGAGTTCAATCAAATTAGGGTCGTTATTACAATCAACTTTAAATGAAAATGAATTGAACATGAACAAATTTGAATTTTTTGTTGCTTTATATGATAAGTGTTCAAAAGCTTCATTTAACACCTCATTAGAGTTTCAGCATATTGTTTTCTTTAATGGAAAGATTTTCAAACTTATCTCGGACAAAGATTATAAATCAAAAGATTTGATTTCTTCAGTTTATTTAAACCTAATTGCATCGTTCTTAATCTCATCGCCAATTTCCACAGATGATTTATCAACTTTACTTGGAATAATTACCCAACATTGCAAAATTTCATGGTTTCAAAATATCATTTCAATTTGTAATATTTATGATACTCTATTAACTCAATATACTTCTCAACTTGACATAATTGATATTTTTGAAACAATTGAATCATTATGGACGTTTGTCAACTCTGAAAGATTAATCTTAAATCAACGTTCAATGCATACATTGCTAATTTCAACACTGTTCCATAAATCATTTTTAAAAGAAGCAATCAATAATGAGTATTTACAAAAAAAAATCAAGCATTGTGGTATTGAAATAATCACCCATTCATTTGCAAGAAGATCATTTTTACCGACACTAACTCTTGCAATTGATTCATTTTCAAATCTGACTGATGAATTTTCTCAGTCAATTTGGTTATGTGAATTGATTTTAAAATCCTATATTCAATTACAAGATAATTCAAATGCTTTTAATATGAAATATATCATTGCCAAAATTTTCAATAATGAAATCAAACTTTATGATGATTTATATAAAGAAATCTATGGAGATGAAGAAATCAGTTCCAAAATCCGTGTAATTGGAATTTTGAATCGTTCCAATTCAAAAAATTTTAATAATGAATATTTCCAACAAACTTTGAGCAGCTATAATTTATTAAGGCCATTGAAAAGAATTGATGGTGAAGAAGAAGCAATGAGAGTTGCAGCTTTTGAAACATTATTAATCATTGTCAATAAAATAGATTTGTCTGTTCTATCCAAGTCAGTTAGTGAAATTATTGACAGTTTGATCAATGAATCAAGTCCATTGGTTAGAACTTATATGGAATGGATTATTGCCATTGATATGCTAGTTAATCAGAAAGATCGTAGTATTGTGTTTGAGTATTTTCATGATCAATGTAAACCATCGTTGATTACATCAGTTGAAAGAATTTCATTTTTGGTTTTAAAGAAACTTGATAATACTGACGTGATAAATATTGAATTCTTCAATAAATTTATTGACAATTTGATTGTTAATTGCTCTTCCAATAAACCTTTGATAAGGCATTTTTCAAATTCTCTGATTCTATCAATTTATCCGGATTTAATCAATAAAAAAATTGAAATACCATCATTATCCATCTTGGAATTGTTATATCTAGAAGCTAAGAAATCAGAGATTACTGGTCAATATAGATCTGGAGATGCAATTATCTGGGATATTGTTGATGATATGTCCTTGATTGGTGTTTGTGGTGGTGTTTTGTCTAGAATCTCTCCAAGAAATATTAAGTTGATCACTAAGTCTCAATTCAAAAGATATTTACAAACTGATGGTGTATTAGAAGTTGGACAAGATCCAAAAGAATTTTTAGCTCTGAAGGAGAAAGAGCTAGATATCAGTTCGTTGTCCATCAATTCACCATTACAAACTAAAAGTGGAGCATGGGAAACCGTTTTTAATATTGATGAACAGAATAAAAAGGTCAATAGAACCGAGTTGATTGTTGTTAGTTCATTGGTTGATAAACCACCTAATTTAGGAGGTATTTGCAGATTGTGTGATGTGTTAGGAGCAGGTTTGATGACTGTTGATGACATCAAAGTGAAGAAGCATACTCAGTTCAAGAATGTTGCAGTTACAGCAGACTACTGGATGCCAATTGAAGAGGTCAAAATTGGTGATATCAGCAGCTTCATGAGAAAGAAGAAAAAAGAAGGGTACACTTTGATTGGTCTTGAACAGACAGACAACAGTATTGTGCTGGGAAAAGACACAAATTTCCCATCTAAATCGTTGATCTTACTTGGAAGAGAAGCAGAAGGTATTCCAGGAGATTTGCTAGCTGAGTTAGATTATTGTATTGAAATCAGACAGCTTGGTGTGATCAGATCAATGAATATCCAGACAGCCACTGCTGTAATTGTCCATGCTTACTCGTCATCGCAGTTTTGTAAATAGAAAATGGGTATAAATAAATCGGGAAAACCACAGCAAAACGCTCTTGAAATATATATCTTTAAAATTGATCAGTACTACACTGTTCATATAATAGAATGCAATTTTAGAAACTATTTGAGCACACTTTCTACCCATTTTTGTAATTTCCAAATTTCTCGTAAAACTCCGTCCTTTTAGATAAATAATATCACCACCATTTTCCAAAATCTTTTTAAAAACCAAAAACAACACTCGAAAACACGCTTAAAACACAATAAAACGACCGTCTTGCTGCTTAAGTAAAATCATCATTGCATCTTAGCGGACATTTCAACCCACCACACTTTTTCCCCCCAGCTTTAAAACATCTTAGATCAGATCAAAACAACTGAAATTAGCACCATCATTTAAATACAATTCAACTGATAAGATGCGTGTGGTTGAAGAAGACTTCCACTTGGGCCCACTCTCTCCACGCTTAATGACATTGCTGGTCAGTGTCCTTGTATCGATGGCCTCGGGAACCACCTACACTTACTCTGTTTTTGTTCCTCAATTAGTACGCAACTCCAATTTACCAATCAAAGTTACTGCAGAACTATCATTATTCGTCTCCATTGGAGGTGCATGTGCTGGATTTCCAGGTGGGTTGATTGTGGATAAGTTGGGTCCACGATTCTCATCTATTTTAGGAGGGATCTGTACTTTTATTGCTTTCAGATTGATGAATTATGTCTATGTTACTCAATCTCAAAATGTGCTGATATTGATGATTGCTATGATGTTTATGGGATTTGGATCAATCACTAGTTTTTATGCATTCATGAAAGTTTCCACTGCTAATTTTCCATATAACAGAGGAAGTGCAGGTGCGTGTCCAATTGCAGCTTATGCACTAGCATCTTTGGTGTATTCTTGGGTTGCTATTAATTTCTACGATGGAGATACTGCTGGTTTTTTAAGATTCATTTATACAGTGGCACCATCTGTGTGTATCATAGGGTCTATTTGGGCAGTTATCTACAAAACCCCAAAGAAATCAGCAGTTATTGAGAATTCAGATGTTGAAAATAATGGTGGCTTGAACAATAACAATGCACCAGCAGTTACCCAATTACAACACACACAACCATCTACAACATCATTGATGAATAGTTTCCAACAACGTAGAAGAAGTTTTGGAGGATCTTTCAGTTTTTGGGGTGTCGGTAACAGATCTCCAAGAGGTTCAACAGATGAAGATTCTTTGAGAAGACCACTACTAGGAAATTCAGAAAACACAATCCATAGATCAGACAGTTCTGTTTTTTATTCTGCGGTGGAAGACACTCCAATTTTTGTCAGTAATAAACATCCAGTTTGGGATCATTACATTGTGAAATTGATCTTACAAAAAACATTTTTTCTGTTTTACATCATTTTAGCTTTATTAACAGGGTTGGGTCAAATGTATATTTTCACTGTTGGTTTTATTGTTGTTGCACAAGTGAACTCAACACCATCAAACAATATGACAGTGGCAGAAGCGCAGGCAATTCAAGTTTCCACATTAGCAATTGCAAGTTTCTTGGGAAGATTATCATCAGGACCAATTTCTGATTTATTAAGAAAAAAGTTTAAGTTGCAAAGATTGTGGTGTATATTTATTGCAGCTTTGTTGTTTGTTATTGGTCATGGACTGGTTCAAGTGTTTGATACAGTGGAAAAGATTGCACTATGTTCTATGATCATTGGCTTTGCATTTGGATTTGTGTTTGGTACATTCCCAGCAATTATTGCGGATAGTTTTGGTACAGAAGTATTTTCTACTATGTGGGGTTTGATGACTACAGGTAGTATTGTTGCAGTTGGGTTATTGACTAGATTATTTGGTATTCTTTTACAGAAAAACAGTGATGAGCATGGTGTCTGCTTGAAAGGAGTTGATTGTTATAAAGAGACTTTTGTGTGTACCCAATGGATTTCTGTTGCTGTTGCTTGTGTATTACTATTAACTATTTATTATAGATACAAGAATGGAATGCATTGATTGAGTTCAATCACTTTATAGATCATTATTTAATATTGTTTATATTAGGTTTTTAATTCACTTTATTCAACCAAATATACATGTGGTTGCTTTTTAATGCAATAATGGGATCATCAAGATTATAGTAAGCAAGCTGTACTGAATATATATAATAAGTCAATGAGTAGTATCACTATATTATTAAATATTAATATCCACTCGCGCGCGGCCCGGTCATTAAATAATAATATAACTTATATCCAATATCTTATTTATATTAAATAATAAATTTATAACTAACAACGTTAATAAAAATCGATTCATGAACAGCCAAACTTGGCTATTAATCAGCACATTTCCATTACACATGCATGAACCAGCTCACTGTGTTTTCTAAATAATTTAAACCGTCTTTCTAATATCTATCGTTCGTCTCTCTTAAAGTTTATTTTTGTATCTATAAAATTACCCAAAAAAGCAGTATTTCCTATCGTGGCCACCACCATAAGTTAGTCTGAAATTCCAATATCAGAATTGACTCAGATCCATTTGATTTGAATCATATTCACCTTCACGACACCCAAAGCCAAATAAGACAATGAACACAGAAACACATCTAGTTGGACCATTAGCACCACGCATCAGGTCACTGGTGTCGTGTATTGTAATTGCACTGGCCTCAGGAACAACTTATGTGTATTCAATGTTCGTTCCACAGTTAGTGGAGAATTCTAATCTACCAGTTACTGTAACAGCAAAATTATCGTTTTTCATCACTGTTGGTGCTGGACTTGGTGGGTTCCCTGCTGGAATCATTATTGATAAATTGGGACCTAAAAAGTCAGTTGCTATTGGTGCTTTATGCACATTTTCATCTTTCAAAGTGATTTATTGGGTGTTCATCAATAAATCTCAGAATTTATTGTTATTAATGTTTGCAATGACGCTGGTTGGATTTGGATCTATCATTGCTTCATATTCATGTTTAAAAGTAGCTACTGCAAATTTCCCAAATAATAGAGGAACTTGTGCTTCAATGCCAATTTCTGCTTATGCATTATCTGCATTGGTCTATTCTTTCATTGCCATAAATTTATATCAAGGTGATACTGCTGGCTTTTTGAAGTTCATTTACACAGTTACACCTACAATTTTTCTGGTGTTTTCTGTAAATTTGAATTTGTTCAATGTTATAGTCCCTGCAAGCGATATTGAAAATGTCAATTCATCTTTAATATCAAATACAACTTCGACTTTTAATTATTCAGCAATCACATCTACGCCAAATATTGGAAAAACCCTACATTTAATATGGAACAACCCATTTTTACAGCTGTTCAAAAAACGAATTTTCCTTAAATACTACATCATCCTATTATTTCTTCAAGGAATTGGCCAAATGTATATTTATTCTGTTGGTTTCATTGTTGTCGCACAAGTCCAATCAGGCCATTCAAAACTAACAGCACCAGAAGCACAAGCAATTGAAGTCTCCACAATTGCAATAATGAGTTTCTTAGGCCGTTTATCATCTGGTCCAACCTCTGATTTTATCAAACTAAAATTAAAATTTCAAAGATTTTGGTGTGTTTTTATTGCTGCCATATTATTAGGTATTGGGAATTATAAAATCAGCGTAAATAATACAATTGAAGAAATTACCATTTGTTCAATGGTGATTGGGTTTGCATTTGGATTCTTATTCGGTGTATATCCAGCTGTAATTGCTGACTCTTTTGGTACAAAAACCTTTAGTACAATTTTGGGATTTAGGACTAGTGGAAGTTTAATAAGTGTTGGTTTATTAACAAAATTATTTGGAAACATTCTACAGAAAAATACAGATGAAAATGGTATTTGTTTAAAAGGTGTTGAATGTTATGGTGAAACTTTTGTTATTACTAAATGGATCTCATTTGCAGTTACTGGCTTTATTTTGTTGACTATTTATATCAATCATAGAAAAGGATTAAAATAACTGGCAATTTTATTTAATAACCACTGGTTAGTTAATACATACAACTTAGTTGATATCTCTTTCTTTTATTCAATAACTAATTAATATATATTTGTTGTTGTCCTTAATTTTTCATTTATAAGTTCATCAAGTTTTTTGTTTTTTTTTTCTTCTGTAATTTCATCATTATTATAGTTTGAAAAATTCATTATATTCTGTGTTTGTTCATCTGTTTAATTTTTGCTTTTTTTATGATTAGGCAAATTTTGAACAGTCGTAATCCCAATTTTGTGCAAGTTTTGAACGTTCACATTGAGCTTTAGTCCAGTCTAAACCATAGATCAAAGGCATGTAACTAGCATAAAATAAAACTGAAACAACAACAAATCCACCAATAATTCCATATGAAACATATTTTGATTTAGTAAAAATATTGGTATATAAAATATCCATAAAATGAGCTAATGCCAAAATACCAAAATAATAAGCTGGTAAATAATGATGTAAAAATAATTGACGTCCCATCAAAAAAGATGGAATATAATGAATCAAATAACCTAAAATATATTTGAAAGTTTGAACATTAAAATTATAAATATTTTTATTTGCTCCAACTTTAACACCTCTTTGCCATCTTAAAATTTGAACAGCAACATAAATAAAGAAAAATCCAATTGCTGCAGTAGTTGCCCACCAAACTGGAGCATTACCCAACAAATAAATTTGACGATGTGGTTCACCCCAATAATTAATACCTCTTAGTAAGAATGGCCATGAATTTGGTAATGATTCCCAAGAATGTGGTGAATTCAAATTTTGATTGATATGCCACATTCTTTGATGAACTTCAACAAGTTTTTCCCAAAATGTTGGTGTTTCATAACTAACTCTTGGTGTATCTTCTGGTAAAAATGGATTTTCATTATATTCAACATACCATAAACTTCTTGGTAAAACACCTTGACCAGTACAAGTAACTTCCTGTTGTTCAAATCCCCACTTTGGTAATTTAACTTCATGAGAAAATAAATAACAACCAGTCATAGCATGACGAAGTCTAAAAATTGAACGAATTGCAGTTAAATTAGTTTGAGCATCTAAATCTTTAGTATATTTCTTTTGTATTTCAACAACAAAATCGTCATTTGCATCACCTTCAAAACCATCGTAACCATAAGCTGAAACTTCTTTTTGCCAATCATTATCAGAAACTGGTGCTTTTTCATCATGGGAATGTAAACGACGTTTAGTAATAGTATGCAACAATCTAATTTTAGTACCATCTTGAATTTGTTCAAAAGAAGTTGGGGCTCCTGAGACATTGTATAATTCAACCAACCAGTTGTTATTTGAATCCAAATGTGGGTATAGAGTAACTTGCTGTTGTTTGGAGCCAGTTTCATACATATAATCATGTGAATGTAAATAACCACCTTGAGTTGCAACATGACGAATTGAAATGGTTGAACCAACACCAACCTTAGCACGAATATTTTTTGGAATGGTGTTACCATTCAAAGTTGATCTGAAAGCGGAAGACATAAATGGAGAACCATCACCTTCATTTGGTAAATAGTTGAAATGAACTGCAAAAAAAGTTAAATAAAGAACAATTGGAACAGATAGTAAAATAAAACCTCTTGCTGCAGTTTGTTTAATGATTTTTGGAACGGAAACTGATAAATCACCAATTAAGAACCAAAGATCCCATACATTTAATAAACCAACCCAAGCAATGGTGAATAAACCAACCCATTTAGAAGAGAAGGCTAAACCTAAAGCAATTGCAGTAGCCAATAAAGCTCTAAACCATCTGACAGTAAATGGGACTTCATTTTCAAATCTTTTGTAACCATAGACAGCAGCAGCAATGAAAAAAATCAATGGAGAATCTAATAAAATATATCTTGAAATAGTAACATAAGAATTTTCCACTGTGAATAAAACAGAAGCCGCTAATGCGACGATTGATCTGACACCTGAAGCTCTTAGAGTTAAAAAGAATAAAGCAACAGTGAAAACACCTAATATCGCTGGAAATGCACGCATCAAGACATATGGAACGTCTACTGGGTATTTATCACCAATTTTTTCAAACATGAAATCCCCCTTAAATCCACCCATAGAGGCAATAGCAGCATAAAGTAGTTTAGCCAATGGTGGATGAACATCCATGAAAAATTTACCCTTGATGTATTTACTAGCAAATCCACCAAAATGAACCTCATCAAACACGACTGAATCAGGATTGCCCAATCTTTGTAATCTAACAATTAATGCGAATGCTAACAGTCCAATCAATTGCAAACGTTCAGTTTTGGAACCGACAGAACGAACTTTGTGCAAGTCAGCCGGAGGTGTAGTGACCAAATACTCTCTTTCTTCACCTTTAGCATAAACAGGTTCTTTGACTGGATCACCCTCCAAAAGCGTGTCTTTCTGTGCACTTTTCGCAGCCGAACGCTTTGCTGGTGCTGCTTGGTGTGA
>JAJLVW010000020.1:54025-102456 GCA_030570535.1 Starmera pachycereana
GGACCAAAAAATGAGATGGAGTTTAGTTTGACTAAGCCTATGCTGATTTGAGCAATTCATACATGTCTGAAGTGTTATGGTAGGGTTTTTTGGATGAAAAAAAAAAAAAAAAAAAATAAATAAATAAATAAGAAAAAAATCAATTTGGAAATTGTTCTCAATCTACAAAATTGAGATGTTTGAGTTGAAACAAATGAGATCTTTACCTTGCAAGTTTGAAAAGAAAGAACAATTACAATTTTTTTGTCCATCTTTCACACTTCTTTTTCTTTTTTTTTCTTTTCTCCCTCTCCTGCTTTTACACTTTCTTGTTCCATCAGTATCAAAACATCAGCACTTGCTACAAACTACAATACACAGAATAAAACAAGGAATTCATTGAATTTTCACAATAATCATTAGCTCATTATCTCTAAGAAACACTTCCCATCAATAATACGATGCAATTTCCATATTCTTTTGTTTTTGTTTTAGCACATTTTTTGGTATTTCGTATTCAGCCAACCAATGGTGCTCCAATTTACAATAACACTTCTCTTATCACTGAAACTTCGTCATCAACAAATATGTTGTCTTATCACTCTCAACCAACTAATTCCACTCTTGCTTTTTCTGAATCCTTTTCTCAAACAGTTATTAATGACGATCCAAATTATTCTCAAGAAGATTCCAATTCAGGCAATAATTTCCATTCTTCCTCTAATGCAAATGCAGATGAAAAAAATCACTCTTCAACTGGATCAATATTAAGAAAAATATTGAAAGGTGTCAAACATGCACTCAAACTTGGCTCTAAAATTGTTAAGCATAAAGTTAAAAATAAAGATAAACCATTGAAAAAAATTGCAATTGAAGAGTTAAGAAAAGCCGGTTATAACGCTATTTTAGAGTTTCGTATGGTTAAAAAAGAAGCTAAACAAATTGCTGCATTAAAATCAAATGGTTTCAGAGCTTTCAATCCAAAATTTTATTTTGATGCACTTCGTTATACAATGGATGTTGGTATGGCTGCCTGTATTGATAAAAACGTTCTTAATTTGGGATCTTTTAAAGAAGGTGCATGTGTTGCAGAATATTGCCATGCAGACGAGTTCAGTGAAGACTCACATCTTCTTAAAGTAGGTATTTTGTCCTTTTTTTTACGATTTAAAACTAACAAATATATCAGATTCATGAACCAGATAGAAGTTTTGTTGGTTCTTTCAAATCAGGAGCAGGTCTCATTACCATTCATCATGCTAGAAAAGAACTTATGCTTACTATCAGAGCATCAACAACGGAAGTTGATTGGATTCATGATATCAGTATTGCTCAAAAGAGATACAACACAACAAAGTATTATCCTGATGCTCCACCATGTGAAGATTGTTATGTTCATGCTGGATTTTACAGAGCTTTTAAAGAAATCAAAGCTAATTTACTAGCAGACTATTATGAACTTCAAAAACAGTACCCAGATTATAAAAATCTTGTATTGGGCCATTCTTTAGGTGGTGCAATTTCAACATTCATTGCAATTGATATGGTTCTAAATGGTCTACAACCACAAATTAATGCATTTGCAGCACCAAAAGCTTTCAATTCTAATACAAGAAAATGGGCAAATGAAATTTTACAAACTGAAAGGTTGGATCAATTGATTAGAAGTGGTAGTGCATTTGATTGGGGTTTAGTTAGATTTGTCCATGATAATGATTTTGTTGCTAGTATTCCAGAACCATTCCATCAAATTGGAGTTCAATTTAATATTGAGAAAAAAGAATTACCACATTTATATGAGGATGTTGTTTATGTTGGATATCTTAAAGAAGATCAATTGACTTCACCAGTTGAATATGATGAAAACCACGACTATGAAGTGGATTTACCAGATGAACAAATTTTTGGCATCAATCAAATATTCTCCAATGATACCAAAGAACATTTTACCAAATATCTTAATGCTAAAGAACATAGAGAATATTTCTCAACTTTAAGTAAATGTGACACAATTGATGACACTAAAAGTAGATATAAAGTTGAGTTTATGAACAATGGTGCAGTTATTTTAAATAATCCACATTTATTTTCCAATTCATCTTTCTATAAGAAGAACCGTGAATTGTTTGATGGTGTTGGAAATCAATCAGTTGCTTTATTATTTGCTGATATTTATGAAGAATAAGTTTCGAAATAATTGGAAAGAACAAAATGGTTAGTTTTAGAAAATTACAGATGATATCTTGATGTCATTCTATATTACCCACAAATAAAAACTATATTTTAATACAGCTGCTGTAATATTTTTTTAAGCCAAACCAACAAAAAGATCAAAGTTACAATTTGAATAACATTATTTTGTTCCAGTTTTGCGTTTATTATATTGATTTATTCATAATAATCCAGAATCTTGTAAAATATTCGTCAATATACTCTCTCTAACAACAACAAAAACAAGTTTGATATTATTTGTATCTGTAGCTTGTGTAATATAAGGATAAATAGGCAATGCAGATCTGTTCATTTTAGTAAATCTCCATAAAATATATTTAGCAGCTTTATTTGCATCATTACCACCGGTGTAATCTGGGAAATATTTTTCCAAAGGAGATTGACTTAATTTTTCAATGAAAATATCAATTTTATTCAAAAATAGAATGACAGAACATCTTGAGAACCACCTTGAGTTAACAACTGAATCAAATAGCGTTAAACTTTCTTCCATTCTATTTTTAGTTTTTTCTTCTAATAAAGTTTGATCATATTCACTTAATGAAACACAAAATATAATTGATGTGACGTTATCAAAACAGTAAATCCATTTTTTACGTTCACTTCTTTGTCCGCCAACATCAAAAATATGTAATTTCAGTCCATCCATTTCAAATTTCAAATCAAATATTCCAGAAGTTTTTTTTCTTGTTCTTAAAACATCAGTGACTGAAGGTAAATAATTTTCTGTTGAAATTCTATCTAAATTCTCAAAAAAATATTTAGCAGAATCCATTAGATAAAAACCTTGTCTATGATTTTTCAATAAAATTTCAGTAGATGGATTTTTCCAAAGGGCTTCGATTTTATTAGCTAGATTTTTATCTAAATTACTATTTGGATCAGTTGGTGCTATTGCTGCACTTATCATCTCCAAATCTTCCTCTTGAATCTCATCATTTGCTTGTAGTTTGATATCAAATGTTTTATAAGCTTCAATTAGGTCTTTTGCACTTAGGATAATATTACCAAATATGAATGGTTTGAAATCAAATAATTCTTGTTCTGAAAACCCATCAGAATGAAGGATTTTCAACTGCTGTAGGATAGTTGATTTCCCAGATTCACCTGATCCTAGCAACAATACTTTGGTGTATTGAGAATCTTTACTGATAGTGTTATTAGTATTATTATTGTTGTTGGCAGTGGCAGAAGATGAAGTTTCAGAAGGAGCTATGGAATGTTTTCTTTGATTTGAACCTTTAGTAACCTGACTCGTCCTTCTTTCGGGATTGAAGTCTTCTAATGTAGCAAGTTGGTCAACAACAGTATCGTTTTGTTCATTAATATGTTGAGTTTCTTGCACTTTGTTCGTCAATTGAGGGTTCTTGACACCCGTGGTTGGGACATTGGACGCAGTACCAGCTGCCGTTCTCTTGGTTGTTGTCTTGGGAGTTTTGTCCTCTGAGGACATACAATTACCCATGATTGGTTGTATTTATGATTTAAAACTGTTTGGTCTTCTATCCGAAACAGTTTGATGTAATCCAGCACGCTTCAAAACACGAGTTTAAATCGCTAGATAAAATTCAAACAGCACAAAACAATACACAATGGAAACAACCAGTCAACTCCAATTTGTACTGAAATAATATTGCAATTTTAGCACATATTTCCACCAAACTTTTTTCAACCATTAAATTTTTTTGCCTGTCAAATTTTCAAGTGATTTTTTGTAGGAATACGAAAAAAGCTGGAAATTTCCCTTTTGGGGACAACTTTTCCTGAAATTTCAGTTCTTAAGGTTCTACTGTCAAGTCTTTTCATGATTTATAATTTATTAAATGGGAAGAGTTTTCTATACAGGAACTGTCAATTAAATGACGAAATTAACAAACAAAACAAAAAAAAAAAACAATTTACACTGGTTTACCACCAATGAATTCACTCCAACGACGAACTTCTGATGGAATGACAACATTTTCCTTATCTTGGTTCAATTTGGTGTGGATGTTATTTTTCAATGCTTTGGAGAACAACAAAGAGGTCTTTGGTTCATTGAATAATGGAATACCAAAATCAATGGCATTACGACGCATAACATAATCTTCATCCAATAAGCTTTCAGCTCTAGCTTTAGCTAAATTGAAGACAGATTTGATATCGTATTTTTGGAAAACTTCACGTAATGCTCTCTTATCGGTTTTTGGGAATTCAATAACTTCAACTTCTGAACCTTCTGGTAAATAAGTTTTCAAATATTCAGCAACTTTCTCTGACGCAGTATAATATTTATAACCAATTGGTGATAGAGTTTTAGCAACTTCACCCAAATTATCATTGGTTAAATCACCTCCAAATAAAATACCTGATGGTGGTAATGGTAATTTGAAATTCATAGTGGCTTGTAAAGCGGTCCAATAAGCTTCAACAACATCTTTACCAAATGATGCAATTTCACCAGTAGAACTCATTTCAACGCCTAAAAATGGATCAGCACCAGCTAATCTAGTAAATGAAAATTGAGGAACTTTAGTGGCAACATAATTATAAGGTTTGGTCATTAAATCAACTGGTTTAACACCTTTACCCAAAATAGACTTAACTGCAGTATCAATGAAATTAACACCTAAAACTTTAGAAACAAATGGGAAAGATCTTGAGGCTCTGATATTACATTCAATAACTTTTAATTCTGGATAATCTGGATTAGTTTCAACATCATTTTTGATAATTTGCATGTTGAATGGACCAGTGATATTCCAAGCTTTAGCAACTTTATCGGTAATTTCTTTCAATCTTTCCATAACTTGTGGTGATAAATTTTGTGGTGGTAAAACTAAAGTTGCATCACCTGAATGAATACCAGCATTTTCAACATGTTCAGAAACAGCATGAACAACAACTTTACCATTTTCAGCAACGGCATCAACATCAATTTCTTGAGCACCTTCAATAAATTTGGAAATAACAACTGGATGATCTGGAGAAACTTTAGCTGCATTACCCAATTTTTGTTCTAGTTCACTTTCTGATCTAATAACAGACATAGCTGCACCGGATAAAACATAAGATGGACGAACTAAAACTGGGAAACCAACTTGTTCAGCAAATTTTGAAGCTTCTTCAACAGAAGTCAATTCTTTCCAAGCTGGTTGATCAATTCCAATAGAATCTAAAATTGAAGAGAATTTATGACGATCTTCAGCCTTATCAATATCTCTTGGATCAGTACCTAAAACTTTAGCACCATTTTCTTGTAATTTCAATGCAATATTTTGTGGTAATTGACCACCAACAGAAACAACAACACCTTTGGAGTTCTCTAATTCATAAATATCTAAAACTCTTTCAAAACTTAATTCTTCAAAATATAATCTATCAACTTCATCAAAATCAGTTGAAACAGTTTCTGGGTTATAGTTAATCATGATAGTTTTTTTACCTTCTTCTCTTAACGCTCTTGCAGTGGAAACAGCACACCAATCGAATTCAACAGAAGAACCAATACGGTAAACACCTGAACCTAAAACTAAAGTACCAAAATCATCAAATTCAACATCATTTGTACTGGCATTGTAACTGGTGTATAAATAATTGGTTGAAGCTGGGAATTCAGCAGCTAAAGTATCAATTTTCTTAACAAATGGAATGATACCGAAATTCTTTCTTCTTGCTCTAACTTCTAATTCAGTGGAACCGGTGGCTAAAGCAATTTGTTTATCAGAGAAACCCAATTTTTTAGCTCTTGAAATAATATCTCTATTCAAACCAAACAATGAGCCAATTTTCTCCAATTCTTTTTGCATATTAACAATATTTGTTAATTTATACAAAAACCATTTGTCAATTTTAGTTAATTCATGAACTCTTTCCACGGTGTAGTTTTCATGTAATAAAGCCTGGCCAACGGCTAACCAACGACGATCAGTTGGATTTGCTAAAGCATCATCCAAGTTTTCAAATTCACCACCTTGGAAACCAATATAAGATGGATCAATTTGACGAATAGCTTTTTGAAAAGATTCTTCAAAATTACGACCAATAGCCATCACTTCACCAACGGATTTCATTGAAGAACCAATATCTCTTTTAACATGTTGGAATTTTGACAAATCCCATCTTGGAATCTTAGTGACCATATAATCTAAAGAAGGTTCAAAATTAGCAGATGTTGTTTTAGTGACTGGATTTGGTAATTCTGGTAAAGTGTAACCTAAAGCGATTTTAGCAGCGGTGTAAGCTAATGGATAACCAGTTGCTTTTGAAGCTAAAGCTGAAGATCTTGATAAACGAGCATTGACTTCAATGACTCTATAGTCTAGCCCATCTGGTTGTAAAGCATATTGAACATTACATTCACCAACAACACCTAAATGTCTAATAATTTTAATAGCAGCCGATCTTAACATGTGGTATTCTTCATCAGATAAAGTTTGGGATGGAGCAACGACAATGGAGTCACCAGTATGAATACCTAAAGGATCAAAATTTTCCATGTTACAAACAGTAATACAGTTACCAACACGGTCTCTAACAACTTCATATTCAACTTCTTTCCAACCTTTCAAGGATTTTTCAACCAAAATTTGTGGAGCTAAAGATAAAGATTGAGAAGCTAAATTTCTTAATTCTTCTTCATTATTGGCAAAACCAGAACCTAACCCACCTAAAGCGTAAGCAGATCTAACAATGATTGGGTATCCAACTTTAGCAGCAGCATCTAAAGCATCTTCAACAGTATCAACAGCAATAGATTCAGCAATTGGAATGTTGATTTCGTTCAAAGCTTGGGCAAATAAATCACGATCTTCAGAAGTTTCTAAAGTTTTAATTGGGGTACCCAAGACTTTGACGTTATATCTTTCGAAAACACCCATTTTATCTAATTGGACACCAACGTTCAAACCTGTTTGACCACCGAAAGTTAACAAGATACCATCTGGTTTTTCCCTTTCGATGATATAAGTGATATATTCAGCAGTGACTGGTAAATAGTAGATCTCATCAGCTAAACTATGAGAAGTTTGATTAGTAGCAATGTTTGGGTTAATCAAAATAGCTTGTTTACCTGCTTCTTTTAATGCTTTGATAGCTTGGGAACCAGAGTAATCGAACTCACCGGCTTGACCAATGGATAACCCACCAGAACCAATAACCAAAACTTTTGAGACATCAACTAATTGATGTGCGTTTTCGTCGGTAAATGCTTGCAATATACCAGCACCAGCGTAAGTGGCAGCGGTGGTGGAATCCACGGTGGCAGCGGCAGCAGCTGAAGAAGTGGACAGGAATCTTCTTCCACTGGCGATGTTTCTAGCAATGAATTGTTGTTGTTGTTGTTGCTTCTTTGAAGCTAGCAGTTTGGCCTTTGCTGCAGCTGCAACAGCGGATCTAGACGATCTAGCAAGCTGGGAGCCTCTAGCAACGTTAAGCGAGGAGTGTCTAAAGAGCATTGTCGTTGCCGCTGAGATGATGAACTTTGAAGCAAAAGACTAAAATCGAAGAAATCGTCGAGTTTTATACAGAGCGAGAAAAAGCAGGAACTGACTCAACTGAAAATTTTTAAAAAAATTTGGTGACGTCGAGCTGTGATTTTGCATTTGCAGGTTGTAAGTGAAGTCAGAGTGGTTGTTATTGTTGTTGTATGGAAGTAGATACTAGTTTCTGTAGACTCAAATATTAGACAAACTGACTGGTCGGTGTTTATTGTCTTTAAGTTTCAACTCATCAAAGGGCAGTTAATTCTTACAATTTTGTTAGTATAAATTAGTAGTAATAAAATAGACGTGGTATTCATAAACAAACAGTGAACGACACCCACAGAATAGCATCATTATCTCTCTCTCTCTCTCTCTCTATGCGGCTGTCAAATATGAGAGTTGCAAAATAATTCAAAGCAAGTCATCATCAGCTTCCACTATAGAGTTTTTGATCTTGAGCAAGATACTCGTCTTCCATTTATCAAGCTTGCTGTATTGGTCGTATTCATACAACACAGAGCTCAACTTCTCGGCGTCTCCCTCATTAACAGCCTCAATCACATCTTGCAACAATTTGTATTCCCGAGTTGTTTGAAAACTGCTGTCAAGACCAACAGCTTCTTCCAAATATCTCGTAGCACCAACACGATCATCACCTGCTAATTTCAGCAACACAATTTTCATGAAATAATCTTTCAAACTCCATCTAGACAAGTTATTATTGATGGAATTCTTAACAACTTTCTGATAAATCTGATCTGCTTTGAAAAATTCATCTTGCAAAGCAAACAAGTCAGCTGCTTTCAAAAATGCCTTGTTACCCAATGCTTGTGCTGAATCCTGTTCGTACCAATCAGCAGCATCTTCAAAAGCAATAACAGCTTTCCCTAAATCATTCAATTCTTCTTCATATAAAGTACCTAAATCCATCTTGAAATTAGCAGCACGACGGAATTGACCTTTAGCGGTGAAAACCTCAATCGCTCCTTCAATACATCTAGCAGCAGAAGCTGGGTCTTCCAATTTATAAGATTTAAAAGCATCAACCAAAACATTTGCTGCATCATCTACACTTCCAGCTTTCTTCAATGCTTCTGCTGCTTTCTCAAAGGTTTGTCCTGCTAGGCGGCCCTGCTTTCTAATACGATATTGGTTAGCTGCCTGAATGTATAATTCACTGGCTTCTTCATAATTGTAACTTTTGGAGCCACCTGTTAGA
The DNA here is from genome assembly GCA_030570535.1 of Starmera pachycereana. Classification (NCBI taxonomy): domain Eukaryota; kingdom Fungi; phylum Ascomycota; class Saccharomycetes; order Phaffomycetales; family Phaffomycetaceae; genus Starmera; species Starmera pachycereana. Next base: position 62,918 of record JAJLVW010000020.1, read on the forward strand.
AACCCAAAAAACCCAGGTTGAGAATTGAGCTTTTTGTCTGCCTTAAAAAAGTGTTATTTTTTAGCCGGTAGTCAAATAAAGTCATTACATACTCTGCGAATTAAGTCTTCAACGTCGCTCATTTTTGGTTTTTGCTGATGAAATTGTTGTTTTATTAAGACAGGAGAAATAAAATGATTTTGATTTTTTTTTTTTGCTACATTTATTTGTTTTGATTTACAAAAATATTGAAAACAGTGAGATTCCCACACTCTATCTTTGGCCTTATAAAACATTCAACAAACACCAAACAGAAGGAAATACAAAAAAAAAAATGGTCAGATTTGAACAATTCCAAAAAGTCACAAACAAAGCACTCACAGAATCAACAAAAGTGCTAACATTAGACAATCTTCGTTCCTGCTATCCTTCACTGGACACCGACTTTCTCAACAGCATCAAAGAACAACTTATTAGCACACTGGAAACAAATATGCAGAATGAATTAGAAGCAATATATAAAGAAAGAGATCTAGAGACAAAATTGAATGAACTAGATGAATTAATAAACATAGCTAAACAGAAACTAGCCAATGAAGTTCCCAAACAGCAACCAATTGAAACTCTCAGTGCGCAAGAAATTGTCAATGCACATCTCATACCAATAAAACAAGCGAAACTAGCAGATTTAAAAGAATATAAAGATAAAATAACGGTTGAAAATAATGAATTAATTAAAACCTTACAAGATTTAGTTGTTGAGAATGAATCAAGTTATAATGATATAGTTCAACAAGTTGATGAGATTGTTCAATTCAATTCTCAAGCTCAAGATTTAGATATTTCAAATAGTTTGAATAAAATTATTGAGCAAATTTCAAATACGGATGATATTACTGATTTAAAACCATAACAAACCATACTTTTTTTTTCAAAATCTAATTATACAAGAACTTTAATCAATTAACTGTAGTGTGTGTTTATGTTTGTTTTCTTTCTTTTCAGAAGAAATCAAGAATTATCCAACAAGTAATTAGTAGCAGCAGCTAAATTCCATTTCTCTCTATTCAACGCATCAACTGCATCTTTTTCACTAAAACCCATACCAACTAATTCTTGAATAGCAATTTCACGTGGTGTTGTGGCTACCTTTCTAGTTGTATTGATATTACTTATGGAATTTGTTGATGATAAATTTGGTTGTTGTGGTAATGGTTGTCCATGAGGTTGATTATGTTGTGCATATGGATGAGAATATGCTTGACGTGGTTGTGGTGGTTGAGGTGGGAATTGTTGATGCTGTTGTTGTTGTTGTTGTTGTTGTTGTTGTTCTGGTGCATTACCAAAACCTGAAAAGATTTCTTCCCAATCATCAGCTTTATCATTGGAACTTTGAACATCTTCAGCTCCATAGAAATTATCATCTAACTCTTCGTTGAAATTTTGATCAACATTCAGAACTTCTTCATCATCATCATCAAAACTAACTTCTTCAGCTGCTTGTAAATTTTCAAAATCATCGAATTCATCTCCTTCTTCTTGTTTAGCTTCAACTAAATTATCAAAATCAAAATCATCTTCTTTAGCTGATGTTGTTGATTTTGGTGTAGCTTCCGTTGCTTCATGAAACTCATCTTCACTATCTGACTCATCAATTGATAATTCTTTGATTGGTGGAAACTCTTCTTCAACTTCTTTCTTGAAAGTAGCTGGTGCTTCTAATTCTTGAGTAGATGGTGCTGAGTTAACAATAGGTTGAATGGTTTTATCCTCCTGTTCTTCTTTACCAACAACAGCAGCAGTAACTGCACCGACTGCTGCACCTACGGTAGCACCAACAACACCAACAGTTTCACCGATTTTTTCAGTTGTTGATTCAACCCAACTACCAGGAACATCATCTTGAACAATTTTTTCAACTTTTGGTTCTTCAGATTCTTTAACAGCAGTATCAGCAGTAGTTGGAATTTTTAGAGTTGCTTCACTCTTAGATTCATAACCTAAAACTTCTTCAACTGATGCAGTTTTTTCTTCAACTTCAACTGGATCACTAATATCAATTTCATCTCCACGAACACTTAATGGTGCATTATTTTGAACTGATGAAGTGATTGATTCAGGACGATCTGGAATATTAAATTGTTGTTGTGGCTGAGATTGGGATTGAACAATGTTTGAACTTTCAGAAGTAACTGAAGTTTCATGATTTGTTGTACTGAATAATTCTTCTGATGCTTCTGGAATTTGAACAGCATCTCGAGTTGCTTTAATAACTTGTGGTGCAATAATTTCTTCTGAAACTTCTTTATTTTCACTATTTGCAAATGAAGAATAAATCTTAGTGGTATCTTCAATTTGTTTATTTGTAAAATCTTGGATTCTCTGGGCATATTCAACTTGTTGTTGTTGAAGTTGTTGTTCAGCTTGACTCAATTCTGTTTCACGTTGTTTCAAATCATTAAATAATACAGTTAAATGTTGATCATGTTGACTGATTGCAGCTTCATTTTGTTTTTGTTGTTCTAGTCTTTCAGTCAATTCATTTTCTTTTGCAACAAATGCAGTTAATGCATCGTCATAAGCTTGTTGACGTTGTTTCAATTCTAACTCTTTAGATTCTAAATTAGAAACTAATTGTTGTAAACTAGTTTGCTTTTGTTGATAATTTTCATGATGAGCATCTAATTCTTTAGTTAAATTCAGAATATTTTCAATTTCTTCTTTGATTGAGGATAATTGAATTTGACCAACATTAACTTGTTTTGAGGTAATTGCAGCAATATTTTTTGATTGTTTAATATCATTTTGAACTTTTTCCATTTGTTTAGTAGTTTCGATTTGTTCTGCATTAATCAAGCCCAATTTCTCTTTCAAAGAAGCGTTTTCCTTTTGAGATTCTTCTAATTCACGTTGTAAAGCTTGTAAATTAGTTTGAGCAGTGTTAAATTGAGCTTCAATAACAGATGTTTGTTGTCTTAAATCATCGGTCTCTTTTTTAGAAGCAGTTAATAATGCTTCAACTTGAGAAGTTTGTTGAACTTCTTGATCATAAGCAATTCTCAAATTACTTAATTTTGAACTAATATCATTTTTCAATTGAGTGATTTTGGATAATTCACGTTCAGCACGTTGACGTTTATCATGTAATAAAGAAGTTTGTGAGGTTAATGAACCAATTTGATTTGACAAATTTGCCATTTCAACAGTAGCTTTTGATAGTTGAGTTGAAGCATCTGAATCATTAAAAGAGTCAGTTTTTAATGGAAGACCTGATTTTTGCTGTGAACTTATAACCGCTGGTGCAACAAAACCTGCTAATGATCCGGCAATGTTAGCTGCTGTACTTACCGCGGTACCAGTAACATTGGTTGCAATGTTTGCTGCAGTGGCACTTGGTGATGGTGTACTAACTTTTTGTTTTTCTAATAAATCTTGACCAAAAGTGGAAGATGGAACAAATTTATTGCCGGTTGGTGTATAAGTGACATTTTGACTTGATAAGCTTCTTGCAGTGGTAGTAACACTTGGTATTTGTGGAGGTGGCTGTTGAGAAGCAACTGGAGTTGATTCTGAAACAGTTGGACTTGGTGATGAAAAGGCATCATTTAAATCAAGTAAATCATCAAGCGCAGATTTTTGTACTAGAGGTGCAGCAGTGCTGGTAGTAGTTGTATTGGTTGATGAGTGTAAAGTTTGAGATTCAGCTGGTGGATTCAAAGAATTAATAACTGATTGAGGAACAACATCAGGTAATTCATAACCAGCGATTTTTTTTTGTACTAAAAACATTGCAATTGCAAATTCAATTTTAGTGAATTCACCAGTGTTTTGAATATCAGATAAATCCCAAATATTAGCTAAAACATCTTGAGGTAATTTTGATGTAGTGAGGAAATTTGCCACATCTGAAGCATTTAAAACACCAGTTTTTTGTTTATCTAAACCTTCAAAAACACTATCAAACTGTTGTTTCTTTTGTGGGGTGATGACCCAATCAGACGATGCGTTGCTGAAAGTAGAAGGAACTCTTGAATTTCCAGGTCTGGTTAAAGAACCTGTACCATTTGAAACCAATTGATTACCAGTAACTTGAGGACTAAAAGTAATTGAAGAATTGGAAGAAGATGAAACAACGGTTGAATTACGTGCCAAATCCCAATAAGTTTGTGGGATGGCTGTAGGTAAAACTTTGATTGATCCATTCAATGTTCCTTGGATTAAAAACATTGCTAAAATAAATTGCTCTTTATTTAATTGACCAGAACCTGTAATATCAACTAATGCCCAAATATCACCAAGTGTGGTAGTAGATAATTTCGCTTTGAGAAAAATTATTCTAGCCTGTTCACCTGTAATGAGACCAGACGGAGCATTTTTATTGAACAATTGTGAAAATTTAGAAATATCATTATTTGTCAGTGGAGGTAGTTGAGACCCAACGTTTGCAGATGATGGAACTAGACCAACAATTGGTGAAGTTGGAACAGCATTTGCAACAGCAGAACCATCGAAACGAGCCAGTGGACCGGCAATATCAATTAATGCAGTGTCTGGTCTGGCACCACTCTGCACATGACCAATCAATCTTAGAGCAGCGTAGAACGCGTTGGCTGTAAGGAAACCCAAGTTGGAAGGATCAACGCATTGCCAGATTTCACCCAAAACAGCTGGAGGAAGTCCTGATTTCTCAAAGGTGGATCTTGCAGTTTCACCGGTGACAATTCCAAGAGACTCGTTATCTAAAGAATGGAAAATGGTGTCTGCGTACTGCTTCTCCTGAGGTGAAAAAGGCTGGCGTGGATTAAACGCGACAGTTGACATCTTTTTAATTTCTAAGTTGATTGATTGTTTGTTTGTTGATTGTTGATTAATTTTACATTTAAAACCCCTAAAAAAAATGTTTTTTTTTTCCCGCTTTACAATTCAAAACGAAAGGAAAATTTGAGAAATCTGGAAAAAATTGAGCAGAAGACGTAACGGTGTCGATTCCACTGAGAAGACTAGAAGGGATGCGAATCAGAAAATACAATTTGGCACTGCTCGTCGTGTCATTGTTTGTGGCTGCGTATCTTGGATTCAGCAGAACCACATTCACACACGACAAACTGGTGCATTTCTTAGTCTTTCTCACACTTACTGCTGAGTTCTACTGGTGTTTTGACTCGGGAAGCACAAGAGCACTACGGAATGTGACGCTGCTTGTGTGTGTTTTTGGAGGAGCTGTTGTCTCTGAGTTTATCCAAAGTTTTGTTCCATATAGAACATTTGATTTCATGGATATAGTTGCTAATGTGTTGGGTTCAGGGAGTGCATTGTTGGCATCTATGTACTACCATAAACAGTTGCTGGAACAGAGAAGACAATTGAGGTACGACCAGCTCCGTCAATCAATCCCAGATATTTATGAACCAGAATCTGATGTTGATTTTGAAATGAACAATCATGAAAGCAGCAGTGGGCATAACAGTGTCAGTGTGGATTTGAGCAAGTATTCTAGTAAAGAGGATCTCACGTTGAAAACACTGAAACCAGAACCTATAGATGACGTTGATGTTGAATGAATTAACGAATATTATTTATTTTCTTATTGAGTCTATACAATATTTGTAGTCGATACGTATATCTTATCAATAGATTAGGGATATGATCACAATTCACCAGCAAATTGTTTTTCAAAAAACCCTCTAAAGTTATAAGTTTTCCCTGTTTCAGTAATCAAATCTTGATCTTCTTTTGATAATTCAAATGCAAAAATGTTTAAAGCATCTGTAACTCTTTGAGAATTTGAGGATGTTGTTAATGGTAGCACACCTTGTTGGTAAACCCATCTTAACAAAATTTGAGCTTCAGTTTTATTATATTTCAAACTTAATTTATTGATGATGTCATTTAATGGACCTTCTTTTGCTCTAAATAATGGAGTTAATGGAGCATAAGCTTCCACTAAAATCCCATTTTTTTGTGCAAACTCAAGGACACCTGGCGACTGATTTTGTAAGTATGGATGATATTCAATTTGTAAAACTGAAGGTTTAATTTCTGCAATATCTAAAATTTTTTGAATACTTGTTGGGCCAAAATTTGATAATCCAATGTTTTTAACTTTACCTTCTTTAACTGCTTTCTCCAAACCTTTCCATGCATCTTCAATTGTTAATCCATAAGTCAATTCTGGTTTGAAAAATTGAGAATGGATTAAAAATAAATCAATATATTCAACATCCAATTCTTTTAAAGATTTCATAACAGAATCATAAGTAGTTTTACTCTGAGCTTTAAAAGTATCATATCCAGGATTATATTTATCAGTGATCCATAAATCTTTTCTTTTAATCCCACTTCTTTTAATTCCTTCAGCAACTTCACCATGAGTATCATAAATTTCTGCTGTATCAATATGAGTAACACCAAGTTTTAAAGCTTGTTCAATGGCACCATATAAATTAGAGTCCAAAGTCCCCAATTCATGAGAAGGTCTTGCACGTTTCGCATGTTGCCATTTGGTACCTGTTCCATAGCCTAAAGCTGGGATTTTATCACCAGTGTTTAAAATGAAAAACGGAGTTTCAACTGAGTTGGAGTTCATTATTTTGTTGTTCTTATTAATATTTGTGATTGGCAAATGTTCTTTTAAGCGAATTTAAAACTTTCAGCAGTATTAAGAAGAAAGAGCAGAGGGAATTTTCAATAAATTCTTCAGATTTTATATCATTTGTAAGATTATGGAGAAGTATTCAAATCCAGTTTTTTATCCGACGCTGATACATATTTTGAAGTTTGAAGTTTTGAAACTGTGTGAATTGATGATAAACAGTTTTAATAAGCGTAGAAAAGCAAAGAAAAGGTTACAATCACGTTCAAAATATGTATGTACATCATCTATTAACAAAATTTACTTCTTTTTTCTCTCCTGTTTTAATATTTTCAATTTGGTGGTTAAACATAAAAATTTGAGTATTGTGATTAGCAAAACCTATTTCATTTTCAAACTCGCTCTATTTAGCATGGCAGTCTTATGAATAACAGTTCTACGATCCATAACATTAGTTTTTCCTTCCCAAACATTAACAATTTCTTCACCTAATCTAACCCCAAAATCTTTATTTTTTCTTTTATTACAACCTTCTACAACCCAAGTCCAAGCTTTTCTAAAACGTTGTCTTTCATTAAGAGCAACTGGCACAGAAACATTTTTACCTCCAACTTTTTGAGTTTTGACAGCAACTAATGGAGCAATTTTATTTAATAAATCTGTAATCAAAATTAATGGATCTTCTCCAGTTTTCAATTTGACGATATATAAAGCTTTATTCATGACATTTTCGGCTGCTTGTCTTTTACCATCACTCATTATAATATTTGTCATTTGTGATATCAATGGGTTTTTTTTTGGTGGGATTGGCAAATCTTTTAATGCTTCAGCTTCAGCTATTTGTTCTTCAGTTGGGATAAATTTAGGTCTGTTTTCTATTTCTTGGATCTGTGGTTGTGAAAGAGCAGGAATACCAACTGATTTGATCTGTTGACGGTATGCTTTTATATAGTTTAGCCATTCATCTTCATTGTAGAAATTGTCGGCGAAATTTTGTGTTGATGTTTCACTGGCTGTTTGAGCGGTGGAGTTGAATCTCAAAAATCTTCTGGCTGGCAAAACACGACGAAATGCAAACATTTTGAAAGCTTTTGAATCGAATTGATTTCAGTTCTTTTAAATAATAAAAAATGTTGAAAATTTCAGTTTTTTTTTTTTTTTTTTTTTTTTTTTTTTTTATTTATTTGAATTTTAGCGATTTTTGTTTTTACCCTGCTGGAAAATTCAAATTTTAAAGAAATCCAAAATTTGGAAATTAAACACAAGAAAACAACAGGAAAGTAGACAGGAAAAATGTCGTTCGAAGGTAATAAGAACCAACCAATTTTTTGCTTTGAATTACTATATTAAAATTCAATATTAACTATGTTTTTAGTTCTTTTATCACAAATTTCAACCAATCCAAGTGGAAAATTATGGCAGTTGATAAAACCACAACTTCACACCCAAATCAACGAGATATTGTCCAAAGAATACAATCAATCTTTTGACCACTTGATAATAGACCCATTAAATCCAAACTACAGAATTACAGTGGCAGAATTAGTTGATTTAATAATATCAAAATTAAATAAATTTAATAATTCACCTCCATTTACTATAACTAGATTAATTGAAATACTTACAACACCAACCAAATGGTATAATAATGGAATTAAATTTTTAAACGCCTTGAGAAATGTTGTTGATGTACATTCTACAGTTGAACAGTTTACGATACATTCAAATGAAAAAATTAAAGATGAAGAAACGATATTAAATAAGATTGAATGGTTAAATGATCAAGATTTAAAAGAAATTAAAGATCCCAATTATCTTGTTGAAGAATTTGTTTTGGAAAAAAATGATAAAGATGTAGAGTATGATGAGGAAGAAGAATATGTTATTGTTACTGAGGATAAAGATAAAAAAAGAAAAATTACTGATGATGATGATTATGATGATGATGACCATACTAATGAGGATTCATTTGAGAAAAAATATAAAAGTGATTCTTTTACTATGGAAGATGTTGAAGATGAAGGAGACGAAATTGATACTAGTAATGTTTTAAAAGATGTTGATATGACTACCTAACCATTTTATATATATATATATTCTGATGAACTACATGAGGACTTTTTTTTTTTTTTTTTTTTTTTTTAATTAAATATCTAATTCTGTTTTCTTATGTAAAAGGGTTTATGTGTTTTGTATCATTTCACGATGTTGATGTGGGAATATCATCTTTCTGTTTTGCTTTGTTTTGTGTTTTTTTTTTTTTTTGAATTGTTTTTTTGTTTGCTTGTTTGTTTTTTGTATTGTTTTTGATGGTTATGTCTTACCATCTCATCATGGACATTTCATTTCTCATTCTCATATAATCTAATAAATCTTCGATTTGACCAGTACCAGAAACAGCAATATCTTGATCCCATAATTTCTCACTTGCCCAAGCTTTGATATCTTTAACAGTAACTTTTTCAATACCAGAAAATATTTCATCATTTGATGGTCTTCTACCAGTAGCTAATAATTTAGAAGCAATATCATTTGAAACAGCTAATGGGTTGTTTAATTCAAATAAGATTTTATTTTTCAATAATTGTTTTGCTCTGAAAACTTCAGTTTCAGTGATTGAAATAGTTAATCTATTCCATTCTTTTAAAGTGAAATGAACAAAATCATCAATTTGATGGATGTTTGAAATTTCAGCACTGAAACCAAATAAACCAGCATCTGAATAAGATAATGAGAAATGGTTATATTTATCAGCTAAATGGTTTTCATTAATAACATCATTCAATTTAACACCTTGGAATTTAGCAGATGGTTCATTATAATCATAAGAACCAAAGATTTCAGCAGCAACTTTAGCAACATAATAATTTTTAGATTTTAAAGCTTCACCTTGAGCAGCAATAGAAATATAAGCTTTTGGTAAAGTATCATCTCTCATTCTAATTTCAGAACCTAAGAATTTAGCTGGTTTAATGGATGGTTTTGTACCAGATGGGATTGATAATTTTTTTTCCACTTGAGCAACAAATTCATCATGATTAATGGAACCTGTACCAACAACAACTAAATTTGAATCAACGTAATTTTTAGAAACAAAAGATTCTAAATCCGATTTTTCTAAAGTGGCAATAGTTTCAGCATCACCAACAGTTGGTAAACCTAATGGAGTGTTTTGGAAAGCTGTGGCATGTAAATGTTGTAAAACTTTACCATTAAAATCAGAATTTTCAAAAATTTCAGCTTGTTTAGCAGTAAATAATCTTTGGGATTCAACAGAAGAATCAGTGAAAGTTGGATTAGCAATTTTGTTGTTTAATAATTCTAGAGCATCAGTTGTAGAAGATGGTAAACCTTGAGTGTAGTAACCGACATATTCTTTACCTAAAGTAGCACCTAATTTCAAACCTTTAGCAGCAGCATCAGCTTTGTTTGCAGAAACAGCAATGTTGTTCAATAAAGCAGAGATACCGTTGTTGTAAAAAGTTTCAGAAGTAGCACCAGCACCGTAGTATAAACCAATAGTGGAAGCTTTAGCCAAAGGATTTGATTCAGTGGCAATAGTAACACCATTTGTTAATTGGGTGAACTGAGTTTTGGTGGCAGCAGTGGCAAAAGAACGGGCTTTTGCAGCAGTGCGGATGGCTTTTGTGGCGCTGAGCATCGTTGAAATATTGGGAGTTTTTTCTGAAAGATGAAACAAATATTCAAAGATTGAAGAAAGGTTACAACTTTTTTTAGTAAAAAAAGAATTGAAATAATTTTCGTCGACACGCTGGCCAATGAAATGCTTGATATTTGTTGTGATGATTTTTTCCTGTGTGTTTCTGCATGATGATGTAAGCCTATGTGTGGTGTTGGGATGCTTATTGTTTGATTGTCATAAATCACGTGTGTTGGCTTAGTGTGTTCACGTGACTCACTTATTATTTTTTTTTTTTTTTTTTTATAAGTTGAGTAAAATTTTCGTTTCTTCTCTTATTTAGAAAGAAGATGAAGTAAAATTACAACACTATTGATTTGATCCATAAGATAACAGCATAGTTCAGAACTACATACTATAATACAACACCACAAAAGTAAAATAAAGATGCTTAGAAGACTCAATCCAAAACAAGCATTTCAGAAACTAAAACTGATTCCACAACCTCCAGGCCATATCGTTGGTACAGTCAATGAAGCTGCTAAATTACCAGAAACAGATCATTTCCATGGCTCATATCATTGGAGTTATGAAAGAGCCATTGCCTTGTCTTTGGTACCATTATCCATGACTCCGTTCATCACAACTTCAATTGATATGCCACTAATAGACTCATTACTTTCAAGTCTAATTTTACTTCATAGTCACATTGGATTCCAAGCTTGTATTATAGATTATATTCCTAAAAGAGTGTATGGGGTGTGGCACAGGATGGCAATGAGACTGTTGACTTTTGGAACCACTGTCTCGATGTACGGTATTTATTTGATGGAGACTGAAGATAATGGATTGGTGGGTATATTTAGAGGGTTGTTTGCTTAAGTTCTTCTTCTTCTTCTTCTTCTTCTTCTTCTTCTTCTTATACATAGTGATAAATTATGTATTGTAGTTACGTAGTAGCTACTAGCTGGCAAATGTTGAAAAGGAAGCATAATCGCTTATAAACTATGTGGACGAAAAAAATGAAAATTTCATGAAACATTTTTTCTACTTAACTTCAATCCAATCCAATCCAATCCTAACAGACCACCACCATGCCCTTCCGTTTCCCAGTCAAGTTCAAATTGCCCAACTCCAGAATCAACGCTCTTGTTCTCAGAGACCACTTCAGACGTCTCCAGTTCGCTGAGCACGAAATCACCCAAAGAGCTCTCAAATACATTGCCAGAAACACCGACCTTCCTGCCAAAGCTAGACTAGAAGCCCAGCTACAACTGGCAACCATGCCTAAATACACAAGATTCACTGCCATCAAAAACCGTTGTTTCCTCACTGGTACTTCCAAAGGTGTGATCAAAGGTTTGGGTATTAATAGAGTGAGTTTCTTCCTTCTTTCTTCTTTCATTAGAATAATAACTAATATTACAGGTTGCTTTCAAAAAAGGTGTTCAGCTAGGTCTTTTCCCAGGTGTCAGAAAAGCCGTCTGGTGAACTTTTTTCCACTCTGTACATAACATCTACATGCTATATATGTATGTTTAAACTTTCATTGGAGAAGTAGCTGCTCTAAAATAACCGCAGTAAATATATCAATTAATCTCCTAGTATTCTACCTTTTGTATCCTCTTATCATCCTCTTCAAACACATAAATACTATGGAAATATCCACCACAGTCCACCACCATCAAGTTTCAACTCATAATTTTAATTTCTATTTTTTCCACGCTACAAAATAAAATAAAATAAAATAAAATAAACAAATTAATATCAATAAACCTTCTTTTATTATATTTCACAATTAGATAAAACTCGCATAATTTTTGCTATGGGTGATGCATCAGAGGTCCATGGACTAGGAATCATAGGAAACGGCTATATCCCAAGCTATGCCCAAAGAGTATCACGTCAAGCAAGGAAAAAACACTCTTTAAATGCCATCTCAGATTTTTTCAGAAACTCAGAATTACCAGAAGTAGATGACGCGTTACTAGTCAATGCTGTGGAAGAGATTAATGAATGGAATAGATACACACAACAGGAAATGGATGATATCGAAATTGTCTATGAAACAAGTACCGTGATTAAATCCCGTAAGAATGAAGATTATGAGAAACCTTTAATCAAAAATAAATCTCCAACTCCTGCTCCTCTTTCCTCAGCGTCTTCAATTGACAATTACTCAAAAAAGGTGAATTACGTGCCACCAAGAAAATTATGGGTCATGTCAGGTTTATACAATAAATTAAAATCAAAAAAAAATTCAAAATTTCAACTGCCCTTACCACAAGGAGAAGGTCTTCATCGTCTGAATTCTCAACAAGATTTCAAATTGTCTTGGTCATTATATGCTCCCACTGTGGAAAATGAACGTGAAGTGTTGAAATGGTCACATAATTTAACAAAAAATTATTGGATGGTGGAAAATCCTTTTAAAAATTCATCAAATAATAAAAATACAAAACTTTGTGGTTGTGAGAAACAATGTGGTGAGAACTGCCCCAACTCATTGTTACAAACTGAATGTAATCTTTATAATTGTTCATTTGGTGATAAAGATTGTGGGAATAAAAAGTTTAACAAATTTTTCAATTCAATCACCTCTAAAAATAGATATGCTAATGGATTTGAAGTCGTTAGTACTGGCTCCACTGGGTATGGTTTAGTGGCAATAAGACCATATGAAAAAGGCTCACTTATCTTAGAATACACAGGGGAAGTTATAACGTTAAAAGAAGTTGAAAAAAGATTAAATACAATTTATAAAAATTCGAAAAATTATTATTTTCTTGGATTACAAAATAAATATGTTATTGATGCAGGTACAAGAGGCTCTGTGGCAAGATTTGCCAACCATTCATGTAATCCAAACTGTGAAATGCAAAAATGGTATGTTAATAATGAACCTCATATAGGTTTGTTTGCTAAACGTGATATTCAAGTTGATGAAGAATTAACTTATGATTATAATTTTGAATGGTTTGAAAATGCTGTTCCACAAGAATGTAAATGTGGCTCTGAAAACTGTAGGAAAATTATTGGAAGATTAAATTCATCTAATAATTCACTCACTTTGCCCAAAAATAATGGTTTACAAAAAATTCAATCAATTCCAAAATCAAATAAATCAAAAATCAAAACAGATGTGAAAAAAACTGTACAGTATGAAGAAGATATTGAAAGTGAGATAAGTGAAGATGAATTGGTTGAAGATAATAATGAAAAAGATAATATTATTGAGTATAAAATTGATTCGGATGATGAATTTACTGAAGAATCAAGTGTGGCTAATGATGATGAATTGGAAGAAGAAGTTGAAGAAGTATCAAAAGATTATACAGAAAACTTGATTGAAAATGAAAAGGCAAATGATGACCATGAGAATAAAATTCAAAGTGAAGAAGATGATGATGATGAAGATGATTTGCCAATTATACATAAGAAAAGAAGAAGAGTGATTGATAGTGATAATGAAAAATCTGATAATACAACAACATCAATATCAAGAAATTTATCATCATCTCCAACCAAAACAAATTTAACAATCCATAATGATAGATTAAGAAGAAAACCTAATAACAATAATCATATCGAAAAATCAAGATATAAATTAATTAACTCAAAAAAATCACTAACGGTTGATGAACCATCTAAAAAATCAATTTTTCCAAGTTTTTTTGGTTTGAAAAAATCCAAACGTTCAGTTTCTGATTCTGAAAAACATTCAATATCAAATGATCAAGAATTTAATTCTCCAGATAAATCTTTCAATAAAGAAAATGATTCTCCAAATAGAACTTCTAATAATAATAAACAAACGGAAATTTCTACCAAAAATGATGATTTGATTGAAATATCAGATAATGATGGGAAATCACATCCAAATTTTATTTCAACTTCATCGCAAACTTCAAAAGATTTAGTTCATGTTTTAAATAAAGAAACTTCAATTTCATATGAATCTACAACAAATTCATCAAAAGCTTTAACTACAATTTCCTCAACTAGTAGGGATTCATATCATAATACTAATAATAATAATCAATGGGGACAACAATGGGGGCAATGGAATCAACCACCTCAAACAAATAATTCAAATCAATGGTCATCTCAATATCTTTCAAATTATCCTCCTCCAGCTCTTCGTCCAACTCAACAACAACAGCAATTACAACGTCGTCCAAGTGTTGGTGCTCCACCTCCACAACAATCATACCCACCATATAGACCAGATCAACATTTTCAACATCCACCACCTCCTCCTTCACATTATTATAATAATCAATACCCACCACATTATCCACCTCCATATCCTCAATATTCACCTCAATCACAATCTCAATCACCATATCCATACCCACATCCACATCCATATCCACAATATCCGCCACCACCACATCAACAATCATACCCACCATATCAACACTCACCATCTACATCATCAACATCATCTACAAATCCGCAAAATTATTATCAACAATCTTCATATTATGATAAACGCTCACCACAATCAACTCCTCCTCCTCCTACTACTACTACTAATAATAATAATAATAATAATAATAATAATAATCAACAAATAGTTCCTCATCAAGAACGTGGAGTTGATCCAAGAAGAAGACCAAAGGTATGAAACAATAACCATTTTAGATAAAATGCATAATAATAATAATAATAGTAATAATGTGTAATAGGACTAATTGTAATTTTCTATATCATCAACTACAAACATAATTATGTATCATTGTATGCCTTTTATTATATATTTATAGTCTAAGTTTTTTGAAGTCTACGTTTTGGACCCCTTGATCTATTGATAACAACATGATTTAATTTTTCAATTGGTTCTGTATTTGATCTTTCCAATGCTTTAGTGATTGTTGAGTGTGAATGAACTGGATCAGTTTGAACTCTTTGAATTCTATTTGAAAAAATTGATTCAAGATTGTTTATTGGCTTAATTGGTGGTTCTGTTGTAACAGATTTTAATTTTTTTTTTAAAGCTTCAGGTTTAGAAACAACTCTTGGTTTTGGTTTTATAGTTGGTTTTAATTTTGTTGTTAAAGCTTCGGGTTTTGGTTCTGGAAGTTTTGCAGTTGATGGTTTAGGCTTCAATTTTGTTGTTAAAGCTTCAGGTTTTGGTGGGATGATTGGAGTAATCGATCTTTTTGGTTTTAATTTTACTTGATTGATTTCTAACTCTTCTTTTTTCATTACAACAACTGGTTTTGTTGGGGAGAGTTGTTTAGTTAAAAATTCAGGTTTTGAAGATGGTTGAATTGGTTTTGGCTTTGTTGGTGATAATTTTGTTAATAAAAATTCAGGTTTTGAATCGATTTGAGGTTTTGAATTAGGTTTTGGTGGAGGTTTTGGTCTTGTTTTTTGTAAAACAAGAGGTTTAAAATCTTCTTCTTCTTGAATAATCAGTTTATCTTGTTTATCTATATGATTTAATTTTAAGTTTTTGATTTCCAATTCTTTTAATTCTTGTTGTTTTTTGATTAATTCATCTTGTTTTAACTTTTCCACTAAAGAATTTGATTTTGATGGGATTATTGGTTTAATTTTAGGTTTTGTTAATTCAAAATCATCTTTAGTTTTTTCCTGTTTTGAATTCATCATTGAATTTAACCAACCTTGATTTCTTCTTGGTGGTAGAATTGGAGCTGGTTCTTCTTCTTCTTCTTTCTCGTCAACTTCTTTTTCGAAATATTTTCTTGGTGGTAATTCAGGGGTATTTTCACGTCTTGGTGGTAATTTTGGACCTTGGTTGTCATCTAATTGGAAATTTATTGGTTTGGGTTTAATTGGAGGTGAATCTTTAACAAACTTTGATATATTTAATTTAGTCGGTGATTTTTTAATTGGAAAAGATGAGGATATTTTATTTTCTTTTGGTTGTTTTGATAATGATTTGGAAGTATCACCAATCAAATAATCAACTTGTTGATCGATTTTCAGTCTTTCTTCATTTGTTACCTGATATTTGTTGTAATTTTTGGTATGACTATTTTTTATCGCATCATCAAATCTTATAATATCTGGCATTGACAAATCATGTTTCTTGTATCTTCTTTCATCATCTCTGTTGATTTTAGCTGAGTTGTTTATAAAAGATTTTTCATAGTTATATGCTGATCTATAAGCTAGATTTTCCAAGCTTCCTAAGTTGACATCATCTTCAGCAGAGTTCTTTTTTGGCACTGGCTTGATCAACCAAATGTCTAGATCTTCAGTGGTGTTCCCAATCTCTTCATCACTTTCAGCATTAGAATAACTGTCTGATCTATTATTTCTCTTTGGAGGGACCGTTGGAGGCTGTTTTTTCTTCGCCGTGTTTATCTTGCTAGTATCTGTTGTGATGCTATTGGTTGAATTATCCAATAAATCGTCTGCAATCATTTTATAGGCAGTTGTTTCCGCATCAAATGTTTTGATTTTGATTTTGATTTTTCATTTGGAAATTTCACCAAATATTATAATCACCATACATAAATAAAACTACAAATACAGCTACATAAAAACAGAGTGATGAGTGTGATGAGGATATAGTCATGTATTAGATAAATCAGTGTGAAATCAGTATAAATATAGATATGCTGTAAGCCCAAAACGGAGCAATTATCTGCACTTCACTATGGTGTTCAGCTCCAGCACGTACTTCCCTTCTTTAAAAGAATGTTCAGGAGAACTGCTGTGGTGGTACTTCCAGCCCACCAAGTTCCCACACTGGTGGCAATGTGAGTTGGACACAGTGTACTTGCCCGTGATCATGTTGCGCAGCTGTTTGTCTCCCTGTGTGACATTGATGCTGTGGGATGTTAGTCTATTTCAATCTGGTGGTGGTATCAATACTGTATTATGAATGAAGGAAAAACGACTCACACTTTGTCCATGAGGTAGGCATCTCCGGTCTTTCCCCTGTAGTCCTTGGAGGAAATGAGAGCAGAGCAAGAAAGGTGTGTTCTGCACACGCAGCACCCGTAGGTGATGTACTGGCCGTCTGTGTCGATGTAGTTGGAGTATCTGAGGCCCATTGTATTATGTGTCAAAATCCCTTGAATTGTAGTGTGATGAATTCAGTGGTGCTTGTGAGGTGCTTTATAAGTAGTGCATTAAGGAGAAGAAAGGAACGGAAAGGACCAAGATGCTTTATACATGTGCTTGCTAGGGTTACAGCTACGAGTCTGGGATATACACTTTGAAGCAGCTTGTGCTTATCGTAGTGTCTCTACGGGTTTGCGTATAATTTTGTTATTTGGTGATTCATAAAGCTCTCTTGGACAATTGCTGCTTCAGTGTTGCAAGCATGATCAAACTCTGAGACTCTGAGCAAGATCTGGATTCTGCAAGAAGAGCCAACTTAGTTCTAGCTGTGAACTTGCTTTTCTGCTGGATCCATTGCACTAGTTAGGGGAAAAGTTGCGAAAACATTAGAGTTTATGAGTTTGAAGGAGGGGGAAAAATCCGATGAGCCAGTGTAATAATTAATTGGTATTGTTGTGATCCTCATTATCTGTAGAGTACAGTCGTCACCTTTTCATGTTTTCAATCTTGCTTCTACGTCAATTTCATTCCATCATTCTTTTTGATCTTTTGTAGACTTCCCAAAACAGTGCTGAAAATGCTGCTGAAATTTCATTTTTACACCAACTTTCCAATATCAACCAACCAACCAACCAACCAACCAGCAGCCATGGAGTATATCAAAGTGGCCAGAGTGAGTTGCTCTTCACAGTTACAATCGAAACAGTTGCTAACAGCCAGGCTGACAATGTTGTGCTCCACAAGAAGGGCCACCTTGTCAATGGTACGCTCCACCTAACAACACACCATCTCATCTTCACGTCTTCTAGTCCTGCAAGAGAGCTCTGGCTCTGCTATCCCACCATCGGCTCTGTCGAGCGCTACTATTCCAGCGACGCTTCCGTCGACCAGGACCTTGATGATCTCAACAGCAACGACAACAACAACAACAACAACAACGTCACTTTAAACACCTCCATTAAACTATGTTGCAAGGACTTCACTGTTCTTTCCTTCTCCTTTGCCAATCCACAGACTTCCCTGGACGTGTTTGACTCCATCATGAAACTGACATGCCTTTCAGATACTACTCAGCTCTATGCTTTCATCTACCAGCCGGCTCCTGCTGAAAGGGCTCTCAATTCTTGGTCTATCTACAACCCAATTGCTGAGTTCCAGCGACAAGGACTCTTGTTTAGCTCTTCTTCTTCTTGTTCTACTACTACACACAAACGGGAGAATAATTGGAGGGTTTCCAATATAAACAACAACTACAAATTCTGTGAATCTTATCCTCACACTATTGTCATTCCAAAAACTATATCAGACAGTGTTCTTACACATGCCTCCAAATATAGATCAAAACAAAGAGTTCCTGCATTGACTTATTTCCATAAACAAAATGGTTGCTCAATTACTCGTTGTTCCCAACCATTACTTGGGTTAAGTCAATCACGTTCAATTCAAGATGAGAAATTAGTAGAAGAGATATTTAGATGTTCTTCTTCAAATTCTCATCACTCTAATGGAAAATCCAGAAAAAATAATTTAATCATTGATGCAAGACCAACAACAAATGCAATGGCTCAAACCGCACTTGGAGCAGGTTCTGAAAATATGGATAATTACCCAAACTGTGACAAGATTTTTTTAGGAATTGATAACATCCATGTAATGAGAGATTCATTAAACAAAATCAATGAGATCATGAAAAATGGTGATTTAAATAAAAATAAAATAAGTAAATCTCACTTAAATAAAACTAATTGGTTGAAATATATCTCATTATTATTACAATCAACTGATAAATTAACTAAATCTTTGGTATTAAACAACTCAAACATTCTAATACATTGTTCAGATGGTTGGGATAGAACCTCACAAATATCGTCATTAATTCAAATTTGTGCAGATCCATTTTATAGAACAATTGATGGTTTCATTATATTAGTGGAAAAAGATTGGTTATCATTTGGTCATAGATTTGCTGAAAGATCAGGTCATTTAAGTTCAGAAGCAATTTTCCATGATTATATTGATAATCAGAATACACATGCTGCCTCATTAGCATTAAAATCAATGTCTAATCATTTCAAAAAAAAAAAACATTTGAAATTTACATCACCAATTTTCCAACAATTTTTGGAAGCTGTTTATCAAGTTTTCTTACAATTTGATAATGAATTTGAATTTAATGAAAGATTTTTAAGAAGATTGGTTTATCATCTTTATTCTGCTCAATATGGGAATTTTTTATATGATAGTGAATTTGAAAGAGTTTCAAATAATGTGATGAAAAATACAAGAAGTGTTTGGGATTATTTCCTTTCAAGAAGATTGGAATTCACCAATAAAGATTATAAACCTTCCAAAACTGAATTATTATCTCCAAATTATACGAAAATCAAATGGTGGTGGCAATTATATGGAAGAACTGATGAAGAAATGAATGGTTCGGATGTTAATGAAGATGAAGTTGCATTGAAATTAAATTCTGTTTCATCACCAACTTTTACCACTACTCCTAGTACCACCACAACACCAGAGATAAAGGAAACAAGTACCACGATATCACCACCACTAGAGGATTCAAAGCTAAACTTTTCAATGACTCCTCCACCTTTAAAAAATATTTCCACAGGCTATTTAGTTCCAGAAATTGAAGAACAACAAAATACTCCTTCCAATAATAAACTAGCATCAATCACAACAAAACTACAACAAATGGATATAATATAAATAGATTCTTCAAATTAAATGCACATGTATCATAATTTCAATTTAACAACTGGTTCTTTCCAATTAATCCCACACCATTCACTAATCATTATAGCCATATTTCTCGTACTCTCAACTTCTTCTCTTGTTGCACCATTATTAATTGCACCTCTCAAATGTCCTTTCAATTGAGGATTAACATCTTGAGGTATCAAACATGAAATTATAACAAGACTTGAATTTTTAGGTGTTAAAATCTCACTAAATGATAATAATGGTCCATATACATGTGATTTTGTGTACTCCCAAAGATCAGGATATGCATTACGCATCTGATTTGTTATTCTAGTGCTGACTTTTTGATAAACATGATTCCAATAATTTTGTCCATTTGATTGAATTTCTTGAAATTTATTAGCATTGAAATCTCGTCTTGTATGAGTTTCCAATAATGGCACTGGTGTAGCTGTTTTCAAGTCCATTAAAGTGTTGATTGTCTTGGGCATCCCAGTCAACGCAATGCTTTTCAATAATGCTTCTCTTATCTCACTAGCAATTTTGAATTGGGTATCTAAATTGATTCTATCATTTATCCCATATTTATTCTCAATCTCTTCCACGATATCACCTTTCAAATTCGCCTTTTTCACTTCTTCGCACATCGCAATTGCCTCTTGAGCCAATTCAATGTCATTTACTTGAGTATCACCACTATGCACCAATTGTGATTTCTTTAATGCAAAATGCATGATTTTGGAAGATTCTTGAGGTTTATTGCACACGGAAAAAGTAGCTGCTGCAATGAAATGCCATGAATGGCGTAAATGGGGAGTTTGACTCAATAAAACGAGCTTTTCTGCGGTCAACATCGTGGGTGACTTCTTGAACCTTTCGACAATAATCAAAAATAAAAAATAATGATAATAAAAAATAAAATGAAATAAAATGAAATGTTCAAAAATATATTAAAAATTCATATTCATTGTCACAGCAAAATCTTATTGGTTTGAAGTCCTAAATTTTGAGAGTTGGTCATATGAGCTTCCAGCATCCGGGAATGTATGAAAGGAGGCTGCGACCACGCGTGCGGGCTTCCAATCGTTTTAGGACTTTTCCTGTAAATGGAGTTGAAAGCTCGGATCAAAAAGATAAAAGTCGTGTGTTTTTGAATGAGATTGAGAGATCGAGAAGTGAAGAGTTGATTGGTGATGATGATCAAATGATAGTGGTGGAGACTGAGAGTGAAGGTGGATCACAAAACATTGAAGTTATGCAGTTTAGTGTGTTTGGTTTGGAAAGTGTTAAGATGTCTGTTGAACAGATAGTGAAACCTTTAGATCAAACTTCTGTTAAACCAACGCTTACTACTTCATACTCTGATAACAAGTTGAATGAGGGGGGAGATGAAGAATTTGAAGAAATACCTTTTGAATCGATTTCAAGTCTCAATTCTCATTCCAAAAAACATAGTTTGGCTCTGATACATCCATCACAGGATTCTAAACCGATATCAAAGGAATCAATAATACCAGTAGACCCTTTAAGACCTTTTATCAATGATACACTGAGACTCATTAATCCAAAAGAAGATGATCCTGACGAATTGATTGATGTTTTAAATAACTCAAACATTGATCTAAGTTCTTCTATTCCATTTTCTTCTTCTCAACAATTTCCGGCTCAATTACTGCCAGAAGGTGGAATGATTGTGATATCTTCATCTCCGATTAAAACTCCATTAACTGCAGCGGAAAATAATACAAATGATACAACAAAAATCAATAATTTAAATACTGAACTAGAACCATCTTCAGATAATAATGAAATATTCACGTCTTCTCAAGGTTTTCTGTCCACTCTGAAAAATATTAACCACCCCAATGAAAAAGAAAATGACAATCAAGGTGATGAAGAACTAACAATCGAAGATTCAATACTATTGGAAGACAACTCACGTCCGTCATCAGCAGAAGTCCGCATTTTAAAGGCAGAGAAACTAGATAAATTTGAAGTTTCAATCAAATTTTCTGATTTAAATATACTGAAACAAGTTAGAAATGATAATGTTGAAAATCTGAAAAATGATACAACCGAATTAATACGACGTATTGATGGTGAACTAAATGATTCAGATAGTGAACTTGAGTTGATAGACTATAGAAGATCGCCGGTAACAAAAAGGAGAAGAGAACATGAGTATAACGAATTAAATGAAAATAATAATGATAATGAAAACGAAAACGAAACTAAAATTGAAAAAGAACCAAATGAAGATGATGAATATGATGATGATGATGATAATGAATATGAAGAATTAGAAAGTGATGAGGATGAAGAAGTTGTAATTGAACCAAAACTGGTTATTAGAACCATTCAAGATGATTATTTTTTAAGTGAAAAGATTGGAGAATTTATTGAACTACCAACAAACAAAAGATTAAAAATCAATGATGTTGATTCATTAAAAGTTCTTTTGTTAAATTTAACTTGTACAACAGATGCTAAAGAAATTTTTGAAGTTGGTGAAAATATTTCAACTAGATTGAAAAAGTTTGAAATTAATTATAAATCTGTTGAATTTTATCAAAGTTTTAGTTCAGTTGGTGATAAATATTCTACAATATTTATGATAGCTTTGAAAGATAAAAAATCTGTTCTATCAACAATTGATGCATTTCATGGTTATGTTTATTCTTCAGAGACTTTACCAATCACTTCAGTTATCTGTGGTCCACATTATAAATTAAAGGGAAATTATTTGAAAAAAACAGTATCACAAAACTAAGATCTTATTATATATCATCCTTACAGATTGAAAACTAATCTTTAGAAATATTTGCATATTATATATATCATAAACTAATAAACAGTTATAGAAATCGATTTTAAACTTTATAAATTTCATTACCTCTTATCCATTTTTTAGCAAATTTATCGGTAATTCTATTTCCCTTTCCCCATAACCCCATTGACCAAAAGTGCATTGCATTAAAAACCGGTGCAGGTTCACCAGTGGCATTATTAACAGGATTCCCACTCAATGGATCTTTATCAATTCTTTTATATTCAATTTCTAATTGATCATTCATTGAATTTTCCCAAGGTCTCATTTCTTTATTTAAAGGTTTCCAATTTTGTTGGCTCCAATTCAATGATTGTGACATTTCTAAAATTCTACTAACTGCACGTTTATAAGCGAATTTTTCATCATCACCTGTAAAAGATTTTGAATTTTGAAAATTTATTGTTGAAGGTGTACTAAAATTTTGAAAAGTTTTAATGTTTTCTGTTTCTTTATAAACGATTTTTTCATCATCATAATATGAAATATTTGGTCTATATGGTGCTTCCAATGCAATTGAAGTTTTAGAATACATTTCTTCTTCTTGAACTTTGATTCTATTTAATTCATCATCTTCTAAATGTTCATCTGGGAAAAATAGTTCATTTGGATGAACTTTAGTGGTTAGCAATAATTGACATTTGCATTCATATAATGCATCAATTAATGTTATGAATCTTCTTGCTTCATTTTTCATTGTAATTTTGAAAATTGGTATATCTTCAATTATAAATGTCTTGAAATTTGATGCTAATGAAATATAATCTGCTGGTCCAAAAGATTTTTTACAAATTTCATCAAATTTAAATCTAACTATGGTGGAATTGTTAATTGAACAAAATGGTATTGTTAAAACTCTTCCATAAATTTTAATTGAAGTGGTATGAAATTTTGTATTATTCGTTATTTGTAATTTGTCATTGATATGATTTTTCCATTCTTTCGAAGTTGAATTTCCAATGAACAAATTTGATGATGTTGTATCCTTCTCACTCATTATTTTTCTATAATCATTATTAGAGTTCATATCAAAAGAATAACATCTTGTACCCAATATACTTAAGAATCCACTAAACTCTTTTTTTTTAAAATCAGTTGCATATAAATCTTGAGGCAATCTATTTGAAGTTGCCACTAGTACACCACCTAGTTTGAAAAAATAAGTGAATAACAATTTAACAATTTTAGCAGCAGCTAAATCAGGCAACATAAATTCATCTAATAACAAAACAGTATTTTTTTTTATCATCTTTTGAGCAATTTCAAATAAAATGAATTCATTTTCCATTGAAATCATTGAATGTTGAGTTACATTATTAGTAGTTTTACGGCGTAAGGAAATCAAATGAATTTCATTATAGACCCATAGCATGAAATTTGAATAATGCCAACGACATTTTGAATCATGAGGTAATGATTCAGCAAAGATGTCCATTAGCATTGATTTGCCACAACCAACTTCACCATTCAATAATAATCCATGTGGTGAATTGAAATTTAATAATTCTTCTTCATCTGATAAGACTTTAATCATATCTAAAGAATTTGATTCTTTTATAGTGGGAGTAAACCAATATGAAAGTTTATTAGTGAGTTTATTATTATAGTCACTTGCAGTGATCTGTTTCAGTTCCAAGTCTCTAATAATCTCTCTTACTCTTAATTGGACATGCTCTGGAGGTGTATAATCTTTAACGCGGTAATATAACTTTTGAAACTCTATTGCTGCACGTAGTTGTGCTTGATCTGGCTGGAGTAAACCACGAGCAACGTAGCTTTTATACACCACAAAAGGATCCGTGATTGTGGCAGCAGTTGAGTATCTTCTCAGGCAGAACATTGTTCAAGCAAGGTGGTTAAGAGAAAGAAAAGGTTGTAAACTTGTAAATTATTACTATTTTTTTTTTTTTTTTGGTTTTTTTCTTTGACGTATTTATTTATGTACAGATTTAAAGTTTGCATATTGTTATCAGATTGATCTGAAAATGGGTGTAATTGGAAAAAAGTTGAAAAAAGTTGAAAAAAGCCGTGTGGGAAATGATTTTGTTGTGTGGGATGATTCATGAAAATCAGTTCAAACTTCATTTTGGGTGTGGAAATTGTGTTTTCAAGATTTGAATCTGTCTTGAACCTTTTTTTTTTTTTTTTGTTTTTGAATTTATTAAACAACTCCTTGAAACCAATTGGTGTATAAACAGTGAACACTACAGCTGGTCAACATTAGTTTGTCTATGCTATTGTACATACACTTTTCATTGCAGTTCAGGAAGAAGTGACTCTAATTCAAAAACTAATTAATTAGTTCACTCCCCCCCCCATCAAATATGATAAATACCTGCACTGCTCAATAGTGCCATTCTCTTCTTCTTGTTAAATATCGAGTGCCAACATCTTATAAAGAAATACGCTGTTTCTTCGTACTCAACAATGCCTGGAACCCACAACAAACAAAAAACCCAAGGTAAACAGCAGCAGCTATGAAAACTGTATGAGCCACAGCTTTCCCATCTTCAGGGTCATTAACTGAACCCATCATTGACTCATGGTTGATGTTGAATAAGTATCCAATGAATGCTAAAATCACAGCTCCAAAAGCTGAAAGAACAGTGCAAAACCATGCTTTTCCTGACTTAATAGAAAATAGTTAGTGTTTTTCAACTCAGTCATACAATTCTTCAAAAAAAAAAACCATTTCCAACATAGCATACTCCAACAACTGCTTTCATTGTGAATTGAACAGCTTTAAAACGTGGAAATTTTTGGTGGTCAAATTATAGTTGTTCAGAATCCCTTTTCTTGTGTAAAGTTTTTTTTTTATGAAAGGGAAAAAAAAAAAAAAAAGAAGTGATAGCCGGGTGAGTCTTAGTATAATTTTTGAGTTGATAACTTGATAACTTTATTTTGAAACAATTTGGTTGTTATTAAGTGGTATGAGTGTGTAGCTGATGATATTAGGACTCTAATGGTGTAACCTATATATCTGTGGAGTGTCTGAGTGATGAGTTATTACTGGATTAAGCTTCTGTAGAAAACCCGAGTAAACATGGCAGTCCGGTGATTACAAGTGAGTTCAAGAACTGAGCTGATTGTAAGCTGGGAACTTGGATCAAATGAATGATGTGCTACAATGTCGTTTAGTCTAGTTACATCATGGCTCTTCCTTTTCTGTGTGTGATTGGTATTTTCTATATATGTAAAGTCTATCCATAAACTAACTCGAGGTGCTATCTTCTTTGACAAATCCATCTTCTCTTTCATTACTACTCTCGCTCTTATTCGACGTGGCTTCATTGCTATTCTTAATTGCGTTTTTTTTCCTTTGGAGGTTCAAAAACTTGATTCGTTTTTGTGATAGTTTATGTAGTTGCCTCAATGTTTTCAAATTATGAACAATTTCCAATGAATTCAAAGTCCATTGATGGTCTGCACTACTTGAGATTTCTGAATATGATGATACAGCAGTGAGAGCATTTGCAACCACGTTCTCCTGTTGCTGTTGTTGTTCTAAAATTAATTGTGAATCATGTGGTATAACTGTTTCTTCAGATGGAGATTGACTATGTGTTGAATTCAAATCTTTGGGAACAGTGCTTCTTGTGCTTCTTTTCGCTGGCATTTTTAGTAGAGTGGGTAGTTGCAAGTATAAGCAAATGATTTCTTCTTCACTTCTATTAGGTTTCTGGGTCTCTAAAACAAGAATGTTTGGTATTTAATATACTTAAAAGATAAAAGTTTGATGTCAAATTATTTTTCCAGACAATGCAAAATTTGGAGATTTCTGATTTGCCTTAATTATTATTATTATTATTGGCTTTTTTTTTTTTTTTTTTTTACTATTGACAACTGTGTTGAAATACCTCCTTAAATGTCTACGTTTTGGAAAGACTAAACTATACTGAATATTACAATATCTATAAATTAAAGCTGGGAAAAAAAAGAGACTTTAAAATTCACAATCCTTCAAATTTTTTTATGCCATGTTCGAATTTCTGTTGTTTTGTAAGTTGTTTATGCTGGTTGACTTTCTGTTTTTTGTTTTGAGTCTTTGTTTCTTGTAGTTTATGTTTTTTATTGTCTTTGGTTTCTATTTCTTTAGTTTCTTCTTCTTGTTGTTCTTCATCACTGAATCCACCAAAAGAATCATCTGAATCTCTTTCTTCTTCGTGTTCAGAACCACTTTCTAAATCCGAATATGAATTCGAATCTGAATCTGATTCATACTCTTCTTTTTCTCCTGCCTCTACTTCCTCTTCTTCTTCTTCTTCTTCAGAATCATCATTCCAAATTTTCAATTTATCCATACCAGCACTAATCAATCTATATTCACAATCCACTTCCAAAAACGCAACCTCATCAATTTTACTATGAATTCTTCTTTCAACAACTTTACCCATTTTACAATTAACTTTATGTAAAACCCCATCACTTGAACCAGCCCAAACACAATCATCATCTTGCATAGTACTGATGACACAATCCACACTTTCATCTTTAGATAATTTAACTCTTGAAACTTGATCATTAAATTGATTTTTCTTAGGTTTCCAAATCGTTAAGATTCCTTCACCCATTCCACAAACTAAAGTTTCTCCAGTATTAGAATCAACAAAACAACAATCTAAAACTTCATCTTCTTGATTCTCACTAGTCAATTTGGCTTTCTCTTTTCTACAATCCCAAACAGAAACTGTTGTTGAACCACATGAAACAAATTGATATGCCGATGCAGAAACAAATTGAACAATTGAATTGATGCTATCCTCATGGACATTTTGCAAAACATTCAATTGTTTCAAGTCCAAATCAAAAGTACGAACATTCCCATTTTCATCACCAATAACTAAAATATCATGAGTTTGAGATTTCAATATTTTTGTAACCAAAACTTTTGAATCAATTTGTGATTTTTTAATAACTTTGCCTGTTTCTGTGGAAGCACGTTTAATGACATTATCTGAACCCACTGTGAAGATTTCTGTTCCATTGGCATTAAAACACATTGAACGAATTGAACCTTTATGTCTCTTAGTGGTCCATTTAATTTTAACAAATTCATCAGATTGACAATTTTTAGCTATTTCAAACACTTTCCATTTCTTAACGTCTTTCTCATCTTCACCTAATTCACGATTGTAAAATTTCACTAGTTCATCCTTGTTGTATTCAATCATGAAAATGTATCCAGTGGCTAAACCTAAAGCCATTAATGGTGTTTCTGGGTGAGCAGCAATGGAAAATAACGAATCTTCGAATTTCAACTCGAGCAATGGTGTCTTGTGAGAAAACAACGGCTGGTTGTTCTTCTTCTTCTTTCCTTGTTTCTTAGCCATCACTTCTTCTTCTTCTTCTTCTTCTTCTTCTTCTTCTTCTCTACAGTTGTAGTGTAAAATAAATTATATATAAGAAAAAAAAAAAAAAAAAAAATTTATTTTATAAGCAGCAAGCTCATCTCTCAGAGACATAAAAAAAAGGCTAATAATTGATGATTAGTCCGTTCTTTTATAGATATCCTCCACCACTGCTTCCAGTTCAGGGAACTCTGTTTTGATGGCATCGCCCAGCGTGTCCCGCAGCAGTTTCAGTCCAGCAGTCTTCCCACGTAAATGCTGATTAGTCTCTTTTGTGACTTCAACAAATTCTCTCGTGTAAACATCTGGGTTTCTTCCCAGTTCAATGTAGCTATGTATCACATCCACTGGGATTGAGGTCTGTTGTAGTTGTCTCGAACTGTTTGTGAGTTTTTTAAGGGTGTCCAGCTGCTGAATAGTGTGGTTAATCTTGATTGCTAGTCCGTCTCTGCTGGTTGTTGTTCCTTGGAAATCGTGCACCATCACTCCCAGTTCTAGAAAAGACTCAATGATGTGGTTCAGTTGTGTTGTTGTATTGGCAATATCGTTCATCTTCTGATCTCTTCTATGCTCACAGTTTAATTGTATGTAGAATGTATAATAGCAACAGAAAGTGAAATTTCCAGGTTAAAAACTACACAAACAAAAAAAAAAAAAAAAGAAACAAAACAAAAGAAAAACACAGCCAGTTGCAACACTTCCAACGACACCAAACAGCAACAAAAAGCTTCAAGAGTGAGTGTTAAGTGCTGTCAGCGTGTTCTAAGTGGCTGGTTATACCGGTGGAGCAGTTTTCTAGCAGTGTAGAGCTGCTCTCTGTGCTGCATTGGACGAGATCTTGTTGATGTTGATTGACGCCTCCTTGTGAAACTCAATGATTCTTGCAAAGGCTTCCTTCTGTGCTGCTTGTGGTGGGTTCTACTGCTGCTGCTATACATTCTACTGTCATTCTTCATCGAGTCAATAGCTTCCAGACTGCTCCCCTTCCGTCAACCAACAACCACTGTTTTCTCTTTTTTTTTTTTTTTTTTTTTTACCTCACAGCTGTTTATTTAAAGATTTTCTTGTTTTGAAGATCTATATACTAACATCCACTACAGAATATAATATTCAGAATCCAAAGATAGATAGAAATGTCCGAAATTAGAAGAAAATTAGTCATTGTTGGTGATGGTGCTTGTGGTAAAACTTGTTTACTTTTTGTTTTCTCAAGAGGTGCTTTCCCAGATATCTATGTTCCAACTGTTTTTGATAACTACACTGCAAACGTCGATTTAGATGGACGTATAGTCGAACTAGCCCTTTGGGATACTGCGGGTCAAGAAGATTACGACAGACTAAGACCTTTATCATACCCAGATACAAATGTTGTTTTGATTTGTTTTTCTGTTGATTTACCAGAATCCTTATTAAACGTTCAAGAAAAATGGATTGCTGAAGTTTTACATTTTTGTCATGGTGTTCCAATTATTTTGGTTGGTTGTAAAGTTGATTTAAGAGAAGATCCTGAAACCGTTCGTGCTTTAAGAGAACAAGGTTTAGATTGTGTTTCAGCTGCTGAAGGTCAAGCTGTTGCTGATAAAATCGGTGCCATCAAATATATCGAATGTTCTGCAAAGAAGAATTACAACGTTGACGAAGTTTTTAAAACTGCCACTAGAGCTTCTTTAATGACTAATAGTGAAAAGAAACAGAAATCAAGTAAAAAGAGAAAATGTGTTGTTTTTTAAGGCTTCCTCCTTCCTTACCACCCCCTCCCCTACCCTGCCCCCTCATTTCATTACTTAATAAGTATTGGATTTTTGATATATAATATAATTGAAGAGAATTTTTTATGATAGGAGAATTCGTCGTCGTTGAAGCTTATCAACCTAACTAAGTAGAAAAGAGAGAGAATATATGAGTTTTTTATAAACTATTTTCATCGTAAAGTTAAAAATTAACATCATCCGAGGGATCTTCGCTCTCGCTGAAAACACATATTACATTCCCATCTGCAACCATCAGCACCGGCGATTGCTGTTGATATCGTTCCAAAACTTCAAGAAGTTTTTCAAGCTTTCAACTCCAGTTCTTCTCGAAATTGAATAATTTGAAGAGGGAAAAAGATCAAGATATTTACCCAAAACGGCAAGTTTTCATTTTTTTTTTGCTGAAAAAATCTCTGCAAACTCTCGCTTACTGATGCGAAAATCTCGCTAAGACCCTTTTCTGCTCTTTACGCTGCTTGTTGCTGTTGAAATGCGCATTACTGTTGCACGTTGTGCATGGAAATGCTGTTGTGATGGCAACTGTTCGGAACCTTATTTTCGCTAATGTACTTGCTGCCATCGCTTTCATTGAAGCGAGATGGGGAAAAAGCAAGTTAAGAAATATTTAAAGTGTAAAGATCCCTTTTCCTAATTTTTACTTCCTCTGGATCTGTTGATTTATTTCAAAATTTCAGATTTCGCATACATTCATTACTTCACCTTCTTCATTCATTCATTTGATACCTTTTCAGTATTCTTCATTTTGTTTGGTTTGGTTTTATTGCATTTGTTTTTCATTTTTCATTTCATTTCATTTCATATCATATACTTTTCATTTTTCATTTCATTCATAATTTAAAATCATATTATTAGTATCAGTCTGATTTCTAATTAAGAAAAATTTTTGGTATCATGTCATTAGATAAGTTACTTTCACCAAGTACACCCAAAAAATCAGCTATTGATATTGTACCAATCCCAATTCTACAAAACACTACTGCTGCTATAATAAGTAGTGATGAGAATACTAGTATCAATACAACAAGAACTTCATCAATTAGTGATATTAATAATAATTTTCCAATGACAAGTACAACTTCGTTATCAAAAGATCAGGTAACAAATATTCGTAACTCAAATAATAATTCAAATGTAATTAAAAGGAAGAAATCTACTGCATTTGTGGCAAAATTATACAGTATTTTAATGGATGATGCTAATAGCGAAGTTATATGGTGGGATTCAGAACCAGGAGTATTTGCATTGAAACCAAGTGATGAATTTAGTTTAGTTTTATCTAAGAATTTTAAACATAAAAATATTTCATCATTTGTTAGACAATTACATATGTATGGATTCCATAAAATTTTTGATACAAATGCAGAAAATGAAAATAGATCAATTTATTATGGAAATTGTAAAAATGGGAAAGAATTGGTTTGGAAATTTAAACATTTAAGCGGGAATTTTAATAAATTTTCAAACGAGAATCTATTTAAGATTAAAAGAAGAACTAAGACTGGAAGGAAAAGTTCTAATGATTGTAATGATTCTCAAAATTTCCAAATGAAAACAGATCTCTCTCCAAATTTGAGTCAACAACAACAACAACAACAATCACAGCAACAATTGCAATTACCTATTCAATTAACTCCATCAAGTATTAAAAGAGAAATTCCTCCAGGTGCAAGTTATCAAATTCAAGATAATTCATCAACTAGATATTTCAATTCATCAGGTCAAGAAATCATCACTCAATATCAAGTACCAATTTTTATTCCTCAACAATCATTATCTCAACATTCTTCACCGACCCAACAACCTCAACCTCAACCTCAACCTCAACCTCAACCTCAACCTCAACCTCAACCTCAACCTCAACCTCAACCTCAATTGCAACTGCAACCTCAGATTCAATATCAAATTAAAAATACTACAGGTAGTGTTCCATACCCATACCCATACCCATACCCATATCCAACATATCCAACATATCCAACATCATATCCATATCAAGTTCCCATAACATTGCAACCAATACAATCAATTCCACAACATTTACAAATACAACCAAACCCAATTTTCCATTATGCACCACCACCACTACAACCGTCGCAACCGTCGCAACCTTCAATTCAATCCATACCATCACAATCAACAACACATCCATATTTAATAGATTCTCAAATCCCAATGATATCAATCCCATTGCAGAATAATAATAGATCAGATTCATATTTTGATGAACTAAATTCAATTCGCCCACCAAGTCATAATCATTTACAAGCACATCAAAGTAACCTTAGTGTTAGTTCAATTGGTAGTTTCCCCATGGGTCATCAAAATAATTTAAGTGTTAGTAGTTTATCAAGTTCAGTTGGTAGTAGTAGTAATGATTTTATTAAAGGACATGCACGAACTTTTAGTAATAGTTGTGGGAGGAATGAAGAATTGAGTGGTGTTAAAAGAAGAAAATGAGTTGTGTATATTTCTAATAGTTGATTACATTAACGTTTAATTTTAGAATTTATTAGTAGTGAATTTTGTTTCTTTTGAGGTTTAACTGGTTGTTCATCTTCTGAATCACTTTCTTTGGTACTAGTAATTTGAGGTTTGGAGTATTTAGAATGTTGATGTTGTTGTCCTTTAGATTGTCTTTGATTTTTTAATTTATTACGTAGTGAATTTAATGGTTTTGAATCAGATAATTTCATGATTTTATGGTTTGAAGAGTTTGTTTGTCTTCTTTTAGCAGTTACACCTGATTGAATGTAGTCGTTTATAGATGTAAGTTCTGATGAAAGGTTTAATGTAGAATTTTGGGGTATTATAGGTAATTGGAAAAAAGAATTATTTGAGGATGAGTTGGTTGTGTTGGATATAGAACTTGGTTTAATCCATGACAGGACTTTTGCCTGGGTTGAGTTGAGTGAGGACTGTAGTTGTAGTTGGATCTTGTCTTTCTGTTTGATCTCACGAGACATTCTTTAGCTTCTATTGGTTTATAACTTTATAAAGAAAGAAAGAAATAATTTTTTTTTTTTGTTTCAAATTTCAAAAAATTTCCACGTGATTTGTCACATGTGTTCATGACTAATAGTTTACTAATATGTCACCTGATTCATCACGTGCCGCCACTAATTTTGGGGGAATTTTTTTGATTTTTAAAATTCCCAAAAATTCGGTGGTGGCACCACCGTCCACGCTACAAACTGGAATTCAAGCAGCGAGAAAGTCCGATTTGTTCCTTTTTAATATTTATATAAAAGTTAAAACACTTCCATCAACTGATCTTCAGCTTCTTTACTTCTCCAAAACACCCGACTCTCACAACACATTTGAACCAGAATGTTCTCCAGAGTTACAAAAGCACCAGCATGTGCTGCGTTCAAACAACAACTCAGACAATTGTCTATCCATGAATACCGTTCTGCCCAACTTTTGAGACAATACGGTGTTGCTGTTCCTAATGGTGATGCTGCTGTTACCCCAGAAGAAGCCTATAAAGTCGCTCAATCTTTGAACACAGACGATCTAGTCATCAAGGCCCAGGCATTGACCGGTGGAAGAGGTAAAGGACATTTCGACACTGGTTTCCAAGGTGGTGTCAAACTTGTTTCTTCTCCTGAAGAAGTTAAAGATCTTGCAAAAGAATTCTTACATCATAAAATCATCACAAAACAAACTGGTGCTCAAGGTAAAGAAGTCACTGCTGTTTATGTTGTTGAACGTGAATTTGCTAGATCTGAAGCTTATCTTGCCATTTTATTAGATAGAGCCACTCAAAAACCTATTATTGTTGCATCTGCTCAAGGTGGTATGGATATTGAAGGTGTTGCTGCTAAAGATCCTTCTGCCATCAAAACTTTCCCAGTTGATTTGGAAACAGGTGTCACTGATTCTCAAGCTGTGGAAATTGCTTCAGTTTTAGGATTCACCAAACATGCAATTGCTGGTGCTGCTGATACTATTAAAAAATTATACAAGATCTTTAGTGAAAAAGATGCTACTCAAATTGAAATCAATCCATTAAGTGAAACTGTTGATCATAAAGTCTTGTGTATGGATGCAAAATTCGGATTTGATGATAATGCATCATTCCGTCAAAAGGAAGTTTTCCAATGGAGAGATTTAACTCAAGAAGATCCAGATGAAGTTTTAGCTTCAAAATCAAACTTGAATTTCATTAAATTAGACGGTAACATTGGTTGTTTAGTTAATGGTGCAGGTTTAGCTATGGCTACAATGGATGTCATTAAATTATATGGTGGTAATCCAGCTAATTTCTTAGATTGTGGTGGTGGTGCTACTCCAGAAACTATTGAACAAGCTTTTAAATTGATTTTATCAGAGAAAAACGTTAGTGGAATTTTCGTTAATATTTTTGGTGGTATTGTTAGATGTGATTATGTTGCTCAAGGTTTAATTGCTGCCACTAAAAATTTAGGTGTGGAAATCCCAATTGTTGTTAGATTACAAGGTACTAATTACCAACAAGCTTCTGAATTGATCAAAAACTCTGGTTTAAGAATCTTTGCCTTTAATGAATTGGATGATGCTGCTGAAAAAATTGTGAAATTGGCTGATATCACTAAACAAGCTAGAGAAATTGGTGCTAAAGTTGATTTCAAATTTTGATTGAATTATATAAACTTGCTATACATTAATTCTTTGATACTTTATGTCTATCAAAGAAGATAAAATAAAATAAATAAATAAATAAATAAATAAATACATAAATTTTAGGTTATACTCGTTAATATATTAATCGTGTAGTTCATTGGTTTTTCAGATAGAAAAAAATTTATCATATATATTAAATTTTTTTTTTTTTTTTCAATATTAATTCAAATATTCAAGAATTCCCCCAAAATGATTTGCTCTAGACTTCTTGTACAGCCCAAACGTTTACTGTCAACAACACTAGCAAACTATGCAACAAAACTCACGTCAAAAGCCGTCGCAGAAAACTCACCCACAGTGGCAGATAATGAAGATTGGCTAGATTCATTAACACATTATAAACCTTCAGAATATTTATCTGCTCCAATACCAACAATCACTAAAGAATTCCAACCATCAACAAATTTACATCAGAAAACAGAATATACTATCAACTGGAGAGATAGAGAAACAGGTGTAATGAACATCTCAATTCCAATCAAAAATTTCAATTTAAAATCATCTTCATTTTCTCATTTAAAACCAAATCAACGTCCAAAACTTGATGGTTCTGTATTCACTGATTTAAAAGTGGTGCATTTGTCATCAGGAAAAGGTGGGAATGGGAAAGTTGCATTTTTCACAGGTAATGGGCATGCCACAGGACCACCAGATGGTGGTGATGGTGGTGATGGTGGATCAATTTTAGTTCAAGCTGTTGAAAGTTTATCCTCGTTAAACAGTTTAAAAGTTAAATATGAAGCTCCAGATGGTGGGAATGGTGGAAGTAGTCAATTGGATGGGAAAAGAGGAAATAATGTGTTGATTCAAGTTCCTGTAGGAACAGTTATTAGATATATCCCAGAATATGAAAAATTAAAACAAATTAAATCAAAAGATTTCTATAATAAAACTGAAGAAGTGGTTAATGTTGATGCAGTCACTAGATTTAGAACTGATGCTGAACCATCTTTTATTCAGATTCCAAGAGAAAAATTTAAAGAAGGTGAAGGCTGGATTTTTAGATATAAAGGATTAGAATATCATAATGAACAACATTATTTTAATCAATTGAATGAGAAAGTTAAAGCTTATGATTATGAAAAATCAATGGAAGAAGTAAGTACCGATATCATTCCAATTGATGGTATTGATTTAGCTGAACCAACAAAAGATCCAATCTTGTTATTAAAAGGTGGTGCTGGTGGATTAGGTAACATGCATTTTTTAACTAAAACTATTAGAAATCCTCGTTTTGCTAAAGCTGGAAGATTTGGTATTAAGGGCCATTTTGTATTTGAATTAAAATTACTAGCTGATTTAGGTTTAGTTGGTTTACCAAATGCAGGGAAATCTACCTTATTACGAGCTATATCAAATGCAACTCCAAGAGTTGGTCATTGGGAATTTACTACGTTGCATCCAACTATTGGGACCATTGAAATCTCTATTGATAAACCAACTTTTACAGTTGCTGATATTCCTGGTATCATTAAAGGTGCATCACAAAATAAAGGTATGGGAATTGATTTTCTACGACATATTGAAAGATCAGGTGGGTTAGTTTTTGTTATTAGTTTAGGAAATCCAGATCCAGTTGGTGATTTACAAACATTGATCAATGAATTAGGTGAAATTGTTACGAATAAAAGAATCTTAGTTGTTGCCACTAAAGGTGATTTATCTGAATCAAGAGGTAATTATAACATATTAAGAAAATATGTTAATCAACAAGATGGGTGGAAGATTATTCCTGTATGTGCGATGAAGCAGGAGAATATTAAGAAATGTATGACGTTGATGGCTGAATGTGCTGGAAAATTGTGAGACAATTAATTAATCATGAATTTAGATTGTATATAGAATAGAATGGATACAAA
Source organism: Starmera pachycereana (assembly GCA_030570535.1). Taxonomy (NCBI): domain Eukaryota; kingdom Fungi; phylum Ascomycota; class Saccharomycetes; order Phaffomycetales; family Phaffomycetaceae; genus Starmera; species Starmera pachycereana. The sequence continues at coordinate 99,353 of JAJLVW010000020.1, forward strand.
GTGTAATTTTATAAAGTTTTATCTCATCGCATATAATAATAAAAAAAAAAAAAAAAAAAAAAATTTTATAAAATATTTTTTTTACCAAACTACATAACCAAACAAACTAAACTTAAGAAATGTCCTTTAAAGAGCTCGGTGTTTCCAAATGGCTTTGCGAATCGCTTGCAGCAATGAAAATCAACACTCCAACTGAGATCCAAGCAGCATGTATACCCAAAATCATGGCAGGACACGACTGTATTGGTGGTGCCAAAACAGGTTCAGGTAAAACAATTGCGTTTGCAGCACCAATGTTAACCAGATGGTCTGAAGATCCGATGGGGATTTATGGTGTTGTTTTGACACCGACAAGAGAGTTGGCGCTACAGATTGCAGAACAATTCAGTGCGTTGGGTGCCACAATGAATATTAGAATTGAAGTTATTGTTGGTGGTGAAAATATGGTGGAACAAGCTATCAAATTGAAACAAAAACCTCATTTTGTTATTGCCACCCCTGGGAGATTGGCTGATCATATTTTGAACTCTGGCAATGAAACAATTGCTGGCTTGAAGAAAGTTAAATATCTTGTTTTAGATGAAGCTGATCGTTTATTAAGTAATAGTTTTGCCAGTGATTTGAAAAGATGTATGAATGTGTTACCAGCTGCTGATAAAAGACAGACATTGTTGTTCACTGCTACTGTGACTGAGTCTGTTAGAGCATTAAAAGATAAGCCTGTGCAAGGAGACAAGCCAGAATTGTTCATCCATGAAATGGATAGTGTGGATAACATCGCTATTCCTGCTAAATTGGCTGTTGAATACATCTTCATTCCTTCCTATGTGAAAGAAGCATACTTGCACGGGATCCTAACACATGATCACCATCAGGAGATGACTGCCATTGTCTTTGTCAATAGAACACATACAGCTGAAGTGCTAAGAAGAACTCTACAATTATTAGAAATTAAGACTGCCTCATTGCACTCTGAAATGCCTCAACAGGAACGTACAAACTCATTACACAGATTCAAAGCCGGTGCAGCCCGTGTTCTAATAGCCACAGACGTTGCCTCCAGAGGTTTAGATATTCCAAGTGTGGAGCTGGTGATCAACTACGATATTCCTACTGATCCAGACGACTATGTCCACAGAGTTGGTAGAACAGCGAGAGCAGGGAGAAGTGGTGAGAGTATCAGTTTTGTCACAGAGAAAGATGTGAACAGAGTGCTGGCAATCGAACAGCGTATTGGTAAGAAAATGAATCTGTACGAGAGAGTTGGTGATAACAACGTTATAAAGAGCAGTTTGAAAGAGACGAGTACTGCGAAAAGAGAGGCTCTGATTGCGATGGAAAACCAGGGATTTGGGCAGAAGAGAGAGAGAAACAAGAGGAATAAAGAGGCTGATGAGCAGCACAAGAACAAGAAGAAAAAGAAGGACTAACTCTTCATTTCATAGCTTCAGCCTTCATTATATAGTGAAATTCAATGCATAAATGAATTTTGATTGTAGAAAAATATTTTTTTTTCTTATTTCTATAAGCTGATCTTAGTTGATTTATGTGGCAAAGATGGTGCATGTCGACCACTACGCAGTGCTGGAGATTGAAGAGCTGCAGGATATTACTAACGTCACAGCTTCACAGATCAAAAAAGCGTACAGATCCCTGGTTCTAGTGTACCATCCAGACAAATCTGATGTGAAAGACAGTGTGATCTTCAGACAGATCCAGAATGCGTATGAGTTGCTTATTGATGCTAGTAAAAGACGGAAGTATGATGAAGACTATAATATGTTTTTCAAAAGAAGAGTGGTGACAATGAAACATTTGGATAAAGAAAGAAGTCGAAAAATCAAAGTGATGAATTTATTGAGAAAAGGTGGGACTTTGACTGATGAAGAAGCTTGGATTTTTGGTAAAAAGAAAAAATCAAGTCCCGAGAAGAAAGAAAGTGCATACTCAGCTAAAAAAGGAACACCAACACCTAAAAAGAAACCACAACAAACTTCTAAATCTCAGAATCATAATAATAATGATTGGTATGAAAAAGGTTACAATGAATTCAAATACGATCCAGAAAAAGAACGCAAAGAACGTGAACAAGCTGAAAAACTAAAGAAACAAAAGGAACGGGAACAAAGAGAACAAAAAATTTTCGAGAAACGTCGTAAAGAAGAAGAAGAAAAGGCTAAAGAACGTTTAAAGAAAACCCAGTTTTCCTCTACAACATATTACTATAACAATTTTGTTCACTCATGTACCACCACCAATGATTTTCGTAAACATAATATTAAAACTCTAAAAAATATATTAAATTCATTACTTCAAGATAAGGAAGAAAAAAATTTATTAGAAAATGAAATTAAAAGATTGAGTAAATCAATTGGAACAGCAGAACAACTAGCTATCAAAAATAAATCAAAATCTCAAAGACAATTTGATGAAATCTTGAAAAAATCAGAATTATTTGAGAAAAAAGCTCAACAAGTTTCCCTTGAAAAAGATCAAATTGAAAAAGAATTGGATTTATTAACAAAAGAACGAAATTCAAAAGTTTTAAAATTTCAAGATATTTCAGAACTTACAGATAAAATTGATAAATTGAAATTAAATGAAAACCAATTAAATTTAAAATCAGAAGAATATTTGATTAAATCAGATCAATTTCATTGTTTAGCTAATGAAACTATTGATCAAGCAACATTGAAAGCAACTGAAACTCAAAATAGAATAAATGCATTAAAACAACAACTCACTGACTTAAAAAGTCAATTGTTTAGATTATCAGGTCATATCACATCTCAAAACTTGACTTTACAACGTTTAATTAAAAATTTTGAAGAAATTTTTGGTTTTACTCCAACTGTGAAAGAAATTATATTTGATGATTCAAGTGATTTAAAAGAAGAGCTTTTGAAAGCAGACTTCTTAAGTTTCATTACAAAGGCAAATTCTCCTGTTGATATTTACATTGAAAAATGTCTAGAAACGAATTCATTACACCCTGACTTAAGATCAGAATCGGATTTTAAAAAATATCTCTTGAATCTTTATAATCAGAACGAGTATAATTTGTTTCCGGTTGAGTTATTACCATTTTATAATCCATCTTCGGA
>JAJLVW010000020.1:102556-113932 GCA_030570535.1 Starmera pachycereana
AAAAAAAAAAAAAAAAAAAAAAAAAAAAAAAAAAAAAAAAAAAAAAACACAGACACTAAATGTTGTTTGAATAATATACAAAAATATAGAAACTATAGAGATCTAATGACCTTTTTTCTTTTGTTTAGTGATATGAGCTCTTAACACTTTTTGTTGATCACGTAAAGATCTTTTAGCTTTTCCTTGAACACCTTTTTTATGGATCATCATAACAAAATTCTTTTTACGAGCTTTTTCACGATTAGTAGTAGAATGTGGTGCATCTCTTTTACCTCTATGAGATCCGAATTTTTCACGATCTTCACGACCTTCTTTAACATGAGCAAGACGTTCTTCACGTAGTTGTTTGTACTTGATAGGACCAACAAGAGATCTTGAATCAACTTGTTCTTCATTAGTTTGTTTTTTGCCTAATAATTTCTCAACACCAGCTTCAACTTTTAATTCCTGTAATTTAGCAAAATCTGCTGGTGTTAAAATACGTACACCAACAAGATCAGATGTAGTTTTAACTGCAGGAGTGTCTTTGATTTCAACATCTTCATCTTTGTCATCCTCAGATAATTCCAAATCAGAATCAGAATTAGGTTTCTTTTCTTCTTCTTCTTCTTCTTCTTCTTCTTCAGAATCACTAACATTATAATCTTGATCACTTTCAACGGTAACCCAATCACCTTCAATATCACTAGCATCATCTTCAGAATCAACTTCCCAATTGGCATCATCTTCTGCACCGTCTTCTGCTTCTAAACCTTGTTCTTCTCTCCATTTTTCTAATAATTCAATACCTTCAATACCATTAACAGTGTTTTCAACACCGAATTGAGGTAATCCGCGTTTCTCACCAGATTGTAATGCCATAGAAGCAGTTTTACCACGATCTTTTCTATGTAACATTTCTGGAGCAACTTCTCTATATAAGGAAATCAAAGATTTTGCAGCAATGTTAACAGGTTTTGATTTGGAGCCTTTATATTCAGTCAAATCAAGTAATAAAGTTTGTTCAATTGCCAAAGGAGCTCTTGTTAAAATCTCTCTGATTGTATTAATACCAGCAGCAGCAACTTCTGGAGCAACACCATCAGAAACAAATTCATCAGCAATTTTACGAATCATAACTGAAATATTTTCAGGTGGGACCAAATCATGAGATGCTTGAGCACATGCAGCCATGATTTGAGTGACATCACGTTGTTTTGGAGTTAGATATTTCAAGAAAAAAGTATATATTCCTAAAACTGTAAGTTTATGAGTACCAATTAATCTTGAAATCAAATTCATTAAAGCAATTTTTTGTTCAAGATCAAATTTATTTGAACTTTTACCTTGTAAATGAACTTGGAATAAACTTTCTGCAAAACCTTGAGGATCTCTTAATAAATGAATGGCACTGAAGTTTAGATAAGTTGTTAAATTTTTAGCATTATTTTTTTTCTTGATAGTTTTAACAGCAGCTTCTAATTTTTTACCTCGCTTACTTGTTTTTTTATTGATTGTCAATCTATGTCTTAATGCATTCAAATCAAACCCATCTTCATTATCTGATTCCTCTTCCATTGCTTCTTCTCTTTCTTTATCAGCACCAAGGAAAAATTTAACTCCACTAATGGCAACTTTAGATTCTGGATGTAAAGTAGCTTGAGTCATGATTTCCACAGTTCTTGAATCATCCCAAATACCACGTCTCCATAATTCTCTAGTTAATTTTGTTGCCCATAAACCTTGAGCATCTTTTTGTTCTAATAGATTAAATAATAAAGCTTGAGTTGATCTATTTAATTTTTGATTTTTAGCACCAGTATTAACAGCTTTTAATAAACTAATTAATGTTGAATAAACTTGATGTCTGAGAGCTTTTGAATGTTGGTTTGGTGCTGTAGAGGCACCAGAGTATGCTGCTAATAATGGGAAAATAGTTTGAATCAAAGATTCAGCACTAATAACGTCTTTGTTACGCAACATAACTAAACATTGTATAATTTTTTCTCTTAAAGTTGGTGTCAAATCTCTATGATTATTAGTGATCAAGGCTCTTAATTCATCTGGGAAATTTGCAGTTTCTTTTGGAAAACATCCACAAACAGCTGACACAAACCCTATCAGTTCTAAAAACTCAGTGTCATCTGTGGCAGAGGGACTTGAGAGAAAGATATCTCTTAAAGATTCATAATGGGAATACTGTTGTAAAAATTCTTCACGGTATGATTCTGGGTCACGACGGACTAAATTTTGTAGCAAGATAATGTTTGTAGGCAGAATAGCTGCTCCTCTTTTCTTTACCATGTTGACCACTCTATGTATATAATAATAATAATGGGAAAGGACGAAGCTTCAAATGATAATAGATAAAACAGAAATAAATTTATTTTTTTTTTTTAAAAGCAAAGAAAAAAAATTGTGCGGCGGGTAATTCTGGCGATGAGCTTTCTACAATTCAAATTTATAACGTTTCAAGTCGTAGCATTGCAATTAGTGGTTACTGTGCAGTTCAATTTTCTCCTTCAAATAAGTTGTTCAAAGCAGTGTAATTGATTTTTTTGGATTGAGCTTTTTTAGACAACATAGCTTTAGCAGCAGCAGAAGCAGTGGAAGCTTCACCAATAGAGTTCAATGCAGCATCTAATCCATTATCAAGATCAAACTGGTCAAATTCAGATTTCTGTTTGGTAACATTTCTACGTTTACGTGGTTGTTGATGTCCTGAGATCTCATCAGCTTCTGCTTTCAATCTTTTTTGTTCTTGACTTAATAAAAATTCTTCATTTAAACCAACCCAAACACGTTCTTTCAATTCGGATTCTTCCTTGGTTAACAAGAAATTTTCCACTTCTTCATCATCTATATCATCAAAATTTTCAGGATCTGATGAAATTTTTAGTAAGATTTGTGAAGTTGTTGGTAATTTCAATAAATTTCTTGGGCGATCAGGATCATGATCTTCTTTCACTTTTAGAGTTTGAGTGGACTGTTGAGACATGATATTCGGCTGTGATTCTTTTTGTTGGTCAACAACAACAATATTATTAGATGCACGTTCTCTTTCTAAATCTTTAGCTTGTCTTAACCGTACTCGTTCTAATTGATCTAAAATGTCTTGATCGTTTAAGTCAATGTTCCCTATCACCATATCAATTAAAGCTTTATCTGACGGTTTGATATCAGAGGTTTCTTCTTCAATTATTTTATCATTAAAACCTATAACCTTTTGTTTGATTAATGATTCTCTTTTCTTAACATTTTTTTGGAAAGAAGGAGGTTGTGAAGCTTCAACTTGAATATTTTCTCTGAATTCTTTCACTGTTAATTTCCCAGAATTTGTATTTTTAAATTCATTTAATCTTCTTTGTAGCGTATCTTCACCAACATGAGCAACTGCCACAATTTCATTATGAGATCTTCTGTGATTATTCATTCTTGCTGCTAGCAATAGACAAGCGCCAGCAACACCTGCTGGTCTTCTACCTTCATGTATCCAATCCTCTGCCATCCTATGAGCCAATCTAACTGCATCTTTAACAATTTTAACTTTATCATCTCCAAATTCTAACTTTTCAGCAAAATGTTGAATGAATAAAGAAGGATCAGCTAATGGTAAATTAGTTATATGTAAAACTTTAACCATTTTTAAAAAAGTAGCACCAACAGAATAAACTGAAATTTGTAATCTTGCTGAAAAATCAATCAACATATGATGAGTTTTCTCCTTTCTACACGCGATATAAAGACAAGCAGCAATAACATTTTGCGATCTTCTTCCCTTCACAAAATTATTGGCGAGAGCAAGACTAAACCATTGATAAGCAGCATCGGAAACATAATCCGGAATTCTTAACGAACCAGCAACGGCTCTAATTTTTCTTTTAGCACTAGCCAAAGTCTTAGTTCTACTGTCCATAGAATTACCTCTTGGACCACCAGTGAATGTTGCATGTGATTGATCAGCACCAACAAAGGAACCTTGAACCACAGCAGCACCATTTGAAGTTTCACCAAAAGTGACTTCACTAACAATTGGGTTTTCTTCTGACACAAGACCACAGTTCTGACACGCTAAGTCTGAGGATGCACTATGGATGTCTCTTGTAAAGTTCGTGCCTCCACATTTCTTACATTTGACCATGATTAATAGTTGTGTGCTTTTCTTGGTTTTGATGGGATTATAACTTTGTTATTCTAAGAGATTTTTGGAGGGTTTGAAAAATATGATAGTTCCAGAAATTTGTTCTGAGTGTTCTGTAACGTGTTTTTCTGTTTGTCTCAAGTTTGAAACGCTGTTTTTTCCTGCTGTTTTCCTGTGTGTTTTTTTTTTTTATTATTTTTTTTTTTTATTTTATTTTATTTTATTTATTAAAAAACTTTGAAATAATTATTGAAATTTATTAATTTGTTGAAAAAACGAGCTTTTCAGTTCTGTTAATTGTTTTTGCAGATTGCAGCAGCCGTCGTCGAGTTGAGAATGATTTATAGTACCTAGTTAGCAGAGCTTTCAAAATGACAGAAAATACTGAAATCTGAAAGAGTTACACGCCTAAGCTGCTCAATTTGGTAATTCTTCCTATCTTTTTCACATATCTATAAATCTCAATATCAAATGAACAAATTAGCTTTCTTTTTTTCATGCTTTCTTCTAAGCTTCAGAAAAAGGCAAAGACAAACATGGCTGGTCCACAGACTAAGAGTCTCATACTCTCATTGGCATTCTTGTCAATCATCACACTTGTCTCATTCAAATATTATTACAATTCATTCAACAGATTTCAGTATGAAATCCCAACTAACCCATTTACATCAATCCCAAAATTATCTCCTACCAATGCCACTTATTTGGCCAAATTAAACTATATCATGACAGATGAAGACTTCAAACAACAATCTTTATTGAGATATCAAGGTGCTATTAAAATCCCAACTCAAGTTTATGATTTCAACCCACATCCAACTGAATCATTATTTGGATGGGAATCATTCCTTGAAATTCATGAATTTTGGAAATCCCAATTCCCACTAGTTCACTCTAAAATGGAATTAGAACTAGTAAATGAATTAGGTTATGTGTTAACTTGGCTAGGTTCTAAACCAGATTTAGAACCAATGTTACTTTTAGCACATCAGGATGTTGTTCCTGTTGATGAAGACACTTTGGATCAATGGACTTATGCACCATTTGATGCTCATTATGATGGTACTTATGTCTATGGCAGAGGTGCAGTTGATACCAAAAATTTATTGGTTGGTACATTTGAAGCATTAGAAGAGTTGATTAAAGATGGGTTTGAACCAAAAAGAACCATTGTTTTTGCTTCTGGATATGATGAAGAAGCAATTGGTCGTTATGATGGTGCTGTTAGTATTTGTGATAAATTGGTTGCCAAATATGGAGAAGATTCATTTTATAGTTCTGTTGATGAAGGATCTGGAGCTGATAAATGGTTTGGTAGTTGGATTGCAAGTCCAAATGTTGCTGAAAAGGGGTATATTGATATGTATATTGACTTAAGAGTTACTGGAGGACATTCGAGTGTTCCACCAGATCATACTGGTATTGGGATTATTGGTGCTTTGGCTACATTAATTGAACAAACTCCATATCCTTCCGTTTTAACAGATGATAATCCAATCTTGGATTTATTGAGAACGGTTGCTGAATTAGAAACTACTGAATTGTCAGAAGATGTTAAGCAAGATTTAATCATGGCTAAATATGATAATAAATCAAGATCGAGAGTTATTGAAATGATTCAAAATGTTAAAAAATTGAAATATTTGATTAGAACCAGTCAATCTATTGATATTATTCAAGGAGGTGTTAAAATCAATGCACTACCAGAAGTTACCAGACTTGGAATAAATCAAAGAATTTCTTTGGATTTAAAAGCTCAAGATATAATTGATAAAATTTTACACAATGTTGAAACTATTGCTCATGAATTTCAATTAAACGTTAAATATGAAGATGAATTTATATTATATGATGATTCCAATGTTGGTACATTTGAAGTATTTGCCCTACAACCTCTTGATCCTCCAAAGATTTCATCAACAGAAGGTAAAATTTGGGATATTTTTGCATCAACTATAAAACATGTTTATGATGATTTTGTATTTGGTGGAACTAATGAAACTATCACTATTGCACCAAGCTTAACAGGTGGATATACTGACACATCTCGTTATTTAAGATTAACAAATAATGCATATAGGTTTATTGCTACACATTCTAATCCTTATGATAGTAATGCACATGCTATTGATGAGAAATTTGAATTTGATGGACATTTATCTACTATTGCGTTTATCTATGAGTATTTGGTGAATGTTGCAGAATACGACTCTTGAAATCCTTTATAATATGATTAATTTATACTTTTGCCTCCTCCAATATAGTTAACAATAATATTTAAATCTAGTTGTCTAAAACTTTAACAACGTTTTCTGGGTCGAAAGCTTTTTCACCAGCTGGGGCAGTTGGGACACCAAAGACTAATTGGGCTTGAACGGACCAAGATTCTGGGATTTTACCTTTCAAAGCAGCTTCAACGTAACCATTGTAATGTTGTAAATGACCACCTAAACCGATTTCTTGTAAAGCAGCCCAAGTAGCAACTTGAGCAGCACCGTTAGAAGTGGTGGAGAAAGTTGGGAAGTAGTCTTTGAAAGGTGGGAAAGCATCTTGGATTTTTTTCAAAGCTGTTAGATCATCAAAGAAGATAACAGAACCAAAAGCTTCTTCTTTAGCAGAAGCTGGTCTTCTTTTACCGGAATCACCTTCAATGGCATCTGTGACTGATTGCCAGACGTTTTTGTGTAAATCGCCGGTGATGATCAAAGCACGGATGGTTTGGGAGTTGAAGGAGGTTGGAGTGTGTTTCAAGATATCTTGAACGATTTCTTGAACTTGTTCAATACTAACCTTGGCTGGTAGTTCTGGTTTTAAAGAGTATAGAGTTCTTCTTGCAGTGTAAGTTTTAAGGAAAGCGGACATTATGACGAATTGTGTTGTATTGTAATGATAGTACTTAATAGATTCTAGACTCTAGAGAGGAAAGATCTCTGTTTATATAGTTTTGTGAGAATTGGGTAGAAATCTTCGTATTGGTGTCTGCAAGGAGCTGCTGCAGGAGGTGACAAATTATTTGTAATTTGAATTATTAACCATGGTTTATTCATTCATAATTATTCCCAAAATGTGTGCTCAAGTTCTAGATTGTAATTGTTTTGAGGAAAAGAAGCATAGCATAAGTCGGTCATAATGGAAATTGTAAAAGGTTTCCACTGCTGTTAGTATTCAATTAAAAAAGATTTGGAATTAAATGAATAGCAGTTGTTGTGCTAGTAACTGAGTAAAGTGCAACTTGGATCTAAAGACCTTCCAAACAATCCTACAACTTCATGAATCTCCTATGTGAACTTCATTAGTATATAGTATTGGGAAATTATTAGTGAAATCTATCCGTAATGATGATTTTGTATTAAAGTCATAAACTTAGAACAGTTTCATTTGCTTTCAATTGTAAACCGGTAACAATATCCTCTGGATCAAAATCTTTATTGACTTCAAATGGTCCTTCAGAAACACAAAGTTTCTGGAACATCAAACTCTTATTGAAGACATCATTGTGATAATAATGTTGTGAAAGGAGCTGAAACTAACCTATTTCCATAACACTGATATTTCAACTACATAGCTACTAGTACAACCTCTCTCAACTGACGTTTGATTGTTTGAAACTTCGAATATCTACAAAATACAAGTTAATTGTACCATAAAACTAATAAATCTTTAAAAATCACTGCTATCAATCTATAACGGTCTAAATCTCGTATAATGAACGTGAAATTAATAAAGAAAGTCAGGTGCACATCTTGCCTGAAAAAATTATAATAAACTTGAATTGAAAAGTTTTTTTTTTTATAGTGCAAATAACAACAATTGGTAAAACACTACGAGATGTCAGACTCTACTACAGAACAACCAGAAGCTAAAAGACAAAAAGTCGACACAGAGGCTAAAAAATTGACTATTTGTACACACAGTGGGTCTTTCCATGCAGATGAATCATTAGCTGTTTATATGTTACGTTTATTACCAAGATTCAAAGATTCAGAACTTGTGCGTTCAAGAAATCAAGAAGATTGGGATTCAAGTGATATTGTTGTTGATGTTGGTGCTAAATATGATGGTGTTAAATTTTTTGATCATCATCAACGTGGATTTGAAGAAACTTTTAGTTCTGAATATAAAACTAAATTAAGTTCTGCTGGTTTAATATATAAACATTTTGGTAAAGAAATTATTAGTGAATTAATTCAATCAAAAGAACAATCTGTGTTAGATTTATTATATGAAAAAATTTATAAAGAATTTATTGAAGCTTTAGATGCAAATGATAATGGAATTGATAAATATGAAACTAATCCAGGCACACCAAAGTTTAAAGATAGAAATATTACATTACCATCAATGGTTTCAAATCTAAATCCTTCATGGAATGGACCACAATCACCAGCTGATTTTGATAAGCAATTTTTAATGGCTTGTCAATTAATGGGTACTACTTTTGAAAATGTTGTTAAAAGTTATGGATTAGCATGGTTACCAGCTAAAAAAGTTGTTGAAAAAGCATTTAATGAAAGATTTGATGTTGATAAATCAGGTAAAATATTGATTTTAGATCAATTTGCACCATGGAAAGAACATTTATATGATGTTGAAAAAACCAATAATAAACAAGGAGAAATTCTATATGTGTTATTTGCTGATAGTGCAGGTAATTGGAGAATTTCTACAGTTCCATTAACAAGTGTTTCATTTGATAATAGAAAACCATTACCAAAGAATTGGCGAGGTTTAAGAGATGAAGAATTATCAAAAATCACTGGTGTTGAAGGTTGTGTTTTTGTTCATGCAGCAGGTTTTATTGGTGGTGCTAAAACTAAAGAAGCTGTTTTAGAATTGGCTAAGATGAGTCTTGTCAAAAAATAGATTTAGAAATTGATGTTCAAATATATAGAGTAACTATTATTTATTACGGTTATTTATTTATTTATTTATTTATTCACTTCTCAACTGTAGTGAATTTCAAGTTTGGATAGTTGAATTTTGTATTCTAATTCCATAAATTACAAATATTAATACGATTAAATTGATTTTTGTGAAAATTTTAGTGTCTACTACAACTATGCGAGTTTAAAAAAAGATTTTGAAGTACATTTAACTTATGGACTTAATTAATATGATGAGTATATTTTAAAGTAGGTGGGAAAGGATCTTTGGTTTTATAACCGTTTTTTGATAATTTATCAGCACGTTTACCATTTTTTTTCAAATCCAAACAAATTTGTTTAAATTCTTCATATCTATTAAATCTATCCCAACGATTTTTAGTTTTTTCTTTTAAAACAGCTATATCTTCTGGTGTAATTGTTTCACCTTCACAAACTCCAAACATTTTTTCCTCAATGATTGCAGTATGAACTTTTGTATCTGCAATACGAGCATCATCTTTTGTTGCATAAAGAGTACCATCAATCAATGAATGACGAGTAGAGTAATCAGATATTTTGAAAACTGTATTTGGGTTGTTAAGAGTTTGTTTAACTTTGGCTTGTTTGTAGAAGTTTAATTTAGTCATAATTTATAGGTGTATGTTTTTTTTTTGGTTATAATAAAGAATGAAGTGAGATAATGAATTAAAACTTGCTCTTTATATAGTCATATAGTTGTGGGGATCATAGATGAACGTATTATTGTTCTCTTGTTAGTATGAGGTTTTTAATTATTTATAACTCAAAGAATTGAGATCATTTTGAATTGGTGTGATTTATTTCCTGAAATAGCATGAGATATTTCAAGAGATGAGTTATAATAGTAATAAATACAGTTAAATATTGATTTATAAGTTGAGATTATGCTTAATATGGTTAATTGGATGGTTTGATTTGTTAAGTAATTAGGCAAATAATATGATAATAATAAAATTAATGAAATCTAATTATATAAATAATGTTCAGCTAATTGTAAATGTATAAGTGTAAATAATCAAAAATTGTTAATAAACTTATTTTACTGGCCACCAAAAGTAAATGCGCCACATCAAATACCAAAATTTAATATATTAATAATCATTATAATTAATTATAAGCTGAAGAGCAGTCTTCACCACCTAATTTTATCATGATTACAACTCAACGTTCTAATGGGATCGACTAAATATTAAGTTCAGCATCTAAATTCTCTCTGTTGGTCTTTGATCGCTCTAGAGCATCAAAACACTCGATTAGTCTTCTTATCGCTGCTGCTCACACTGCTAGCAGCCAATCATAGCCCAATTCGTCCATCTTAAAATTTTTTTCTCAGAATTATGAAGAAGTGAATCCTTAATCTCTTCTTCTTCTCCCTTGAATTCAACTCAACTAACTACGACACACACACACAATGACTGAATTAACACACCCAACTATCAAAGACGGATGGTTCAGAGAAATCTCGGACACCATGTGGCCTGGTCAAGCTATGACTTTAAGAGTTAAAAAAGTCCTCCACGTTGAAAAATCCAAATATCAAGATGTTTTAGTCTTTGAATCCACTGATTACGGTAACGTCTTAGTTTTAGACAATGCTATCCAAGTCACCGAAAGAGATGAATTCTCATACCAAGAAATGATTGCTCATTTGGCGTTGAACTCTCACCCAAACCCAAAAAAAGTTTTGGTTATTGGTGGTGGTGATGGTGGTGTTTTAAGAGAAGTTATTAAACACCCTTCTGTTGAAGAAGCAACCTTATGTGACATCGACGAGGCTGTCATTAGAGTCTCAAAACAATATTTGCCAAAAATGGCTGCTTCTTATGACAATCCAAAAGTTAAAACTTTTATTGGTGATGGTTTTAAATTCCTTGATGAATATAAAAACACTTTCGATGTAATCATCACAGACTCTTCAGACCCAGAAGGTCCAGCTGAATCCCTTTTCCAAAAACCTTATTTCCAATTATTAAACGATGCTTTAACTGAAAAAGGTGTTATTTCCACTCAAGCTGAATCAATTTGGTTACATTTACCAATCATTAAAGATTTGAAAAAAGCCTGTTCCGAAGTCTTCCCAGTTGCTGAATACGCTTTCACTACTATTCCAACGTACCCATCTGGTCAAATTGGTTTCATGATTTGTTCAAAAGATGCTAATGCTAATGTTAAAAAACCTTTACGTTCTATTTCGGATGAAGAAGAAGATGCGTTGTATTCTTACTACAACAAACGTGTCCATGAAGCTGCTTTTGTCCTTCCAAATTGGGCCAACAAAGCTTTGAACAAACAATAAACTCGATTATATCTAGAATTAATACATATAATTTTTTTTTTTTTTTTTTTACTTCT
>JAJLVW010000021.1:0-12920 GCA_030570535.1 Starmera pachycereana
AAACAAAAAAAAAAAACTTTGAAAAATTATAAAATTGAGTATTTTTTGCTCCTTTTTTGAAAAAAAAAAATAAAAAAAATCAATTAAAAATTGAAATTATATCACAATTAAAATCATAATGTCAGGTGTATGTTTTGAATGATATTGTATATTTTGAGAAAACTTATCAAAAATCAAGAAAAATTAAAAAAAAACTAACTTTCTTCACCCCCCCTTTTGTTTTTTTTTTTAGTATAACAACCAAATTAAAGAATTTAAATTAGTTGTTGTTGGTGGAGGTGGTGTTGGTAAATCCGCTTTAACAATCCAATTCATTCAATCTCATTTTGTTGATGAATACGATCCAACAATTGAAGATTCATATCGTAAACAAGTTGCTATTGATAATGAGGTTGCTTTATTAGATATTTTGGATACTGCTGGACAAGAAGAATATAGTGCAATGAGAGAACAATATATGAGAACTGGAGAAGGTTTTTTATTAGTTTATTCAGTTACTGAACGTGAATCTTTTAATGAACTAAGTTCATTTTATCAACAAATTCTTAGAGTTAAAGAAACTGATAATGTTCCAATTGTTTTAGTTGGAAATAAAAGTGATTTAACAGATGAAAGAATTGTTAGTTATCAAGAAGGTGCTAAATTAGCGAAAAACTTTAATTGTCAATTTTTTGAAACTAGTGCTAAACAAGGTATTAATGTTAATGAAGTTTTTTTTGAATTGGTTCGTCAAATTAGAAATAATAATATTGCAAATAATAGTAATAATAACAACACTACTACTACTAATAATAATAATAATAATAATAATAATAATAATAATAGTAACTCAGGAGCTCATACTAATGTTGCTGTTGCTAATAATATGAATAATGTGAATAATAATATGAATAATGAAAACAATAATGATAATAATAATGGGAACAATATAGAAGATGGTGATGATCCAAATAATGTTCAAACAATTAGATCAAAAAATTCAATGAATAATTCAAATGGGATCAATAATTCTGGAAATATTGATTCTAAAGTTAAACAAGCTAATGGAAGATCTGGTGGGAAATCAAAAAGTAAAGAATCTGATGGTGGATGTTGTACTATTGTTTGAGTTTTATACTATTATTGTTATTATTATTATTATTATTATTATTATTATTATTATTGTCGTTTTAAAAGAAAAAGAAAGGAAAAAAGTATTGTTTTGTTTTTATTGTATTAAATAAGTACTACGTCATATGATTGATGTTTTTTTTTTTTTTTTTTTTTTTTAATCTATATCATGAATTAAAATAAACAAATTCTATTTAATAATAATTAAACCAGGTAATATATAAATAAAACTATTAATTTTTAGTAATTTATAAAACTATTAATAAATTTAATTTAATTTAATTTAATTTAATTTATAAAATGATAAATGATAAAATGTAAAATCAAACTTGCAAAAATATAATCACCAATTGCACGTTCAGCACTAATATTAATAAATTTTCCAAAATTTTCTTTATTTGATTGTAATCTTAATGAAACAGTAAGTACAAATTGACCAACTGTAGAAATGAAACCACCTAAAAATGCATTAAATGGGAAATTACCAAAAATCAAAGCAAAAATGAATTGAATTAAAGCAACTATAACAAGAAAAAATAAGAAAGAATCAATTAATTTTGTCTTTTCAGTTTGAGTTTGGAAATAATTGTTTATTGTTGTGTTCATTGAAGAAGTAAATTCATTAATTGAAAAAGGTTGTTGTTGTTGTAGTTGTTGTTTTGTTTGTTTTGTTTGTTTTATTGATGGTGTGGTGGTGGTGGTTTGTTTGACTGCCATTCTTCTGTTCCTCCTTTATTTGTTTTTATTATTGTTGATGATTGATTATTGATGTTGTTTATGATTTCGTGTCTTTTTTAATGTTTTATTTTATTTTTATTTTTTTTTTTTTTTTCCCTTTCAATAGTTAAAGAAAAATGAAAACTGAAAGAAAGAGAGAAAAGTTAAAACAATAAAAAAAAACACTGAAATATTGAAATATTGAAGCTACCACAGCAACACTACAACTATAATTACAACTACAAGTACAAGTATAAAACAAAACAAAACAAAACAAAACAAAATAGAAGAATTCAAAAGAATGTCCAAAATCGTAATTAAACCTCATCAAACTAGAATCGTTCCTCCATTAAATTTTTGTCCAGTTGAAAGACAACTTTATAGAAGTGGACAACCATCAAAAATCAATTTTGAATTTTTAAAAGAATTAAATTTAAAATCTATTGTATGGTTAGCTTCAGAAGATCCAATTGATGAATTCTTGGAATTTATTGATAATAATCATATTAATTTACATTTTGCAGGTATAAATCCAGATGGAGGTGATAATAATCCATGGGATGGATTAACTGAAAATAGTATACAACAAGCATTATCGGTTATTGGTAATAAAGAAAACTATCCCATATTGGTATGTTGTGGGATGGGGAGACATAGAACTGGTACAGTGATTGGATGTTTAAGGAAATTACAAGGATGGAATTTAGCTAGTGTTAGTGAAGAATATAGACGATTTACAGGTAGTAGAGGTGGTAGAATTCTTGTGGAGTTGTTGATAGAGGCGTTTGATGTTGAGAGTGTGGTGATAGATGAAACATGGGCCCCAGAATGGTTGGTTAAATAAATGTGAAATACAATCATAAATTAAGACGTTATACTGATTATGTAATGGATTGGGTCACAAATTATGTAAAAAATTGGATAATTTATTATGTAATAAATTATATAATAAATTACATAATAAATTATATAACAAATTTGATAATAAATTACATAATGCGTCATGAGTTCGATTCGCAAATAGAGAAGTTTGTTTTTTTTTATTTTTATTTTTATTTTTTTTTTTTTTTTTTCTTCTTCTCAATAAATTACTAAGTTAAATAAACAAAACATTTTTATAAATTTAAAATCAAATCATCGTTGATTCACAGCGCTAAACAAACAGCAATTTTTTAATTTATTATATATAAAAAGCTCCAAAAGTCACATTCTAACAAATAAACAAATAAACAAATAAACAAATATTCCAACAAATGTCAATCCCTTTGAATATAGAAAATAGAAGACTATCAACAGTAAGATTGGCTGGTTCTCCATTCCTTCAAGAATCTCCTAAACCAAGATCTATACTCTATGCCAACGAATCTGTATGCTCATCAGAATCATCAACTAACCAGTTACCACATCATTCTAATAACAACAACAACAACAACAACATGGTTCTAATTGATGCTGATTCCCCTTCTTTTACAATCACTGATATGTCTCATATAGAAGCTACAAATCAATACTTAAACAACGATTTAACCTCTCAAGGTGGTGATATAACAAGAGAAATAGTCAAATCTGCTACTCCCTCTATAAATAAAAATTTGAAGAAAACTAAATCAACTTCAAATTTATTGAATCAAGCTAATGGAAGACGTGGTTCAAGTGCAAGCGCTCTAAATGTCCCCGGTGGGTTTAGAAGAGAATTCATCGTTAATAAATTTAAAGAACGTTCAAATCATTCTTCATCGCCTGATTTAGAACAACAAAATGAAAATCTTCAAATCCCATTTTTAACTAGAAATTTTATAGAATTTTTATATCTTTATGGTCATTTTGCAGGTGAAGATTTTGCTGATGAATTCAATTCAAATGAAGATGAGACAGCTTCAATAACAAATGAAAGAACCGCATTAATTAAAAGACATTCAACTCAACAAATCAAATCTATTAAAGGTACAACATCTACATTAAAAGCTTTTTTATTAATGTTGAAATCTTTTATTGGAACTGGTGTATTATTTTTACCAAAAGCTTTTAGTAATGGGGGATTACTTTTCAGTATTTCAATGTTAATAATTTTTGGAATTTATTCTTATTATTGTTATTATATTTTGGTTCAAGTTAAAATTCATACTAACGTTTCATCATTTGGTGAAATTGGTTTAAAATTATTTGGTAATTGGATGAAAAATTTAATTTTAATTTCATTAGTATTAACTCAAATTGGATTTTCTTGTGCTTATATTATTTTCACAACTGATAATTTAAAAGCTTTTGCTCATAATATTTTTAACTTTAATCCACAATATTATTGGTTTTTCATTCTACAATTTATCATTTTCATTCCATTATCTTTTATTAGAAATGTTTCAAAATTATCATTACCTTCATTATTAGCAAATTTTTGTATATTAAGTGGTTTATTAATAGTTTTATATTTTACAATTGATGAAATTGCTTATAATGGTGTGAAAAAAATCACAAATTTTATAAATTATTCAAAATTTTCTTTATTTATTGGTACAGCAATTTTTGCATTTGAAGGTATTGGTTTAATTTTACCAATTCAAGATTCAATGAAAAACCCGGGAAATTTTCCCTTAGTTCTAGCATTAGTTATAACAACAATCACTTTATTGATGATCACAATAGCATCAATTGGATACTTAGCATATGGAGAAAACATTCAAACAGTTATTTTATTAAACTTACCTCAATCAAATTTATTTGTTAATTTAATTCAATTTTTTTATTCAATTGCAATCATGTTATCAACACCATTACAATTATTCCCTGCTATAAGTATAATTGAAAGATCGATTTTTGCCTCATCACCATCAAAAAGTGGAAAATTTAATAATAAAATTAAATGGTTTAAAAATTTTATTAGATCAATTATTGTACTTTTATGTATATTAATTGCATGGTTTGGTGCAAATAATTTGGATAAATTTGTTTCGTTTGTTGGTTGTTTTGCTTGCATCCCATTGGTTTATATGTATCCTCCTTTATTACATTCAAAAACTTTATCAAATGATGATTTAATTGGTAAAAAATTCGATTTTGTGTTGGTTTTAATTGGTGCTTTTTCAATGTGTTATACCTCTTATCAAATTATTTTCACCTAAGTTTATTTATTTATCTATTTATTGCTTTTTATTTTTAGTTACATCGGGATTCATACATGAATTAATTTTTTTTTTTTTTTTTTTTTTTTAAAATTTTTTTTTAATTTTTTTTTTTTTTTTTTTTTTTTTAATTTTAATCAAAAATTATATCTTAATATACACACTAGTTTATTCAGAGTCTTCATCTTCAACATCAGATTCTGCACTTTCTTCATCATCAGATTCAATGTTCAAATCTTCATCATTTTCAACATCAGACATTTCTTCATCTTTTTCTTGCAAACTTTCTCTTAATAAAGCATCTCTTTTTTCTTTAATTTCTCTTTGAACTAACACATATTCACCTAATGGAGTCTTGTTCCATTCCAAATCTAATAAAAATCTTGCAACTTCACTTCTATTAGTTGGAGTAAATTCAACATTTGATCTTTCATTCAAAATAAAATCATTATTTTGATTTAATTTCTCAACCAAATTCATCAATTGTTTATTGAATTTAACATTTTTACAAGTTTTAATATAACGACGTAATGAAATGATAACTGGAGTTGATAATTCAGGAAATGAAATACTTTTTGAATATAAAACAAAATATTCCCCAATTAAATCAACAATTTGTTCACAAACTCCATTTTGATAAATTCTTGTACCTAAATAACCTGAACTAACTTTGATATTATGATCAAAATCAAATGCTTCTAAATTAACATTTCTTGGGTTTTTAGTTAATGTAGTTGAATTTAAAATTTCAAAAATTAATGGGAAAATTGGAATGAAAACTCCAGTGTTTTGAGATAATCTAATTAAACTTCTAATCAAATAAAATCTTAATGGAAAAAAAGTTGCACTTGGAATTAATCTGATGGCACCTAAAGTAACTTGAACAAATGGATAAATTAATTCTTTTAATGGACTTCCATTCTTATTATTATTATTATTATTCTTGTTCAAAGTTTTTTTAGAAGTGTTACATTGAACAGATAAAACTCTTGACCAAAAATCTAATGAATGAACATATTGCCAGTTATAAATAGTTTTATAACCATCTTTGTTGTTATTAATACTATTTCTTAAATGAATGGCTAATTGACGAATATATTCAAAACCAATTTGATAAGATAAATTCTCATCAATTCCAAACAATTCAGCTGCTGAATTTTTTTGGAAATTAATTAATGGCATTGAACGAATATTAGTTTGACGACAATTTTTAATAAAAGTTGAATAAGTTGATTTTAAAATATTATCTAATAAAGATTTTGGAAATTCTCTTGCTGCATTATTTAAAAATGCAAATGAAGCAACTTGAGTTTCAACATCTTTTGTTGTTGACCAAACATTAACAATCGCACTTATAATTTGTTTCAAAATTTTTCTAAATGATAAGAAATATGGTAATAATTCTTGAGTTGATGATAAAACCAAAATAGCAGTTTCAGTGTTTGTAATATCATTTAATAAAGTTAATAAAGAACCAGCGTGTGATTTAACAATCGGAACAATTTTTTTGTTTTTAGAATTTAAATCAATGGTTCTTGAACCTTTAACAATTTTATATGGAGATAATTTTTGAATAGCAATTGGTAATTTCTTCAAAGTTAATAACATTAATTCTTGGAATGTTTGACCATCAGTAATGGTGTATTTGTAATCTTCTTCATTTTTGTTGACATTAACTGCAGCTTTAAATGCAATTGAAATGTTTTTAATTAATGTTAAAGATGTTGCAGAATTTAATTTTTTAGACCATTCCTTAACTAACTTCATGGTGATTTCAATTTTTTCAGCAGCTTTAGGAGATTTATAATCAGCTTCATCTTTGACAGCAGCAGCTTCATCATCATCATCACCACCATCAGCATCTTCTTCTTCTTCATCATCTTCATCGTCTGAGATTGCATCTAATGGATTTGTTGGATTGAAATCTAATAAATCTTTATCATTGTCTTGTAAATATTTGTAAAAATCAGGATCTTTCTCAGCCAATTTTTCCAAATCTTGTTTATGAGCTTCTTCATCATCAGAAGAACTAGCTTCATCTTCACTTTCAACTTTCTTTGTTTTCTTGGATTTTTTATCTTTTTTACTTTTAGGAACTTCAAAACCTTGTTCAAAAAACTTCTCAACGTCCATATCATCAAAGACACCGTTTTTCTTTACTTCAGCTGGTGGTACTTCACTGGAAGCAGCGTAGGCAGCAGCTTCCCCACCTTTTCCTTTCTTGTGTCTGGAAACTAAATCATTATGTTTCTTCACCTCTTTACGGTGCTCGATTGTTCTTTTCAAGTGTTTTGTTTTGAACTTTTTTGTAGCTTTAGCAACTTTCCCCATTTTATCTTTTATCTTTTCCTTCTAAATCTTTCTTTTCTTCTGTTTTTGTTTTGAAAGCAGCTCAAAAAGACAATTTTAATTTTTATTTCTTCAAAATAAAATTTTATTACAAGAAAAAAACAAAAAAAAAAAAAAAAAATCAGCTGCGATGAGTTGTGGTGTGAACCGATTTTCATGAAATTTCCAATTTATTTTGAAATTTGGAAATCAATTTATTTGATATTTCTATCTTTAAATTGCGCAAATTTCACAGGCTTTCTTTGTTTGAAAGTTATCTTATTGTATTCTAGAGAAGAAATTGGATATTATGAGAAAAAAAGGCACGTTTAAGGGAAGAATACCAGTGAAAAACACGGTTTTAAATGACACACAGAAATTAATCAATGAAGATATCAACACTAAAAAGAGGAAACTAGTTGCACAAGAAGACGTACAAGAAGAAAATATTATTCCCATTAAACACGAACTGAAAACACCCGTGAAAATACCACATTTAACAGAATTTTCAAAACCAGATTTGACACCGCCAAAATCTGAATCTTCAGTCTCATTAGAACTCCCATTACTTGAATCAACACCTTTCAATAGCAGTAGAATTATATCTTCACCGTTAAACACGTTGAAGAAAACACCTGTTAAATTGGACCAAAAGTTACGTTCTCAAGAATTATCTTTAGATTCTCAATTAAGAGATAAAAGGAAACAACTTGAAGTTTTAAAAAGATGTAAAAACATTTTGCTCAAACAACAAAAACAATTTGAAATGGGACAATTGTCAAATGAAGATTTAATTGATAAATGGAGAGATATTTCTCAAAAAGCTTCAAATTATCTTTTAAACGCAGCAATTGATAAAATTAACAAGATTGGAGGTAAACAAGAGTTCATTAAAAAAGAGCAAGAAAGAATGAAAGATACGTTAGAATTTACTTTAGAAAACTCATTTAATGATAAGTTGAATGAAATCACAACATCTGAAGAATACTCCAATTTAACAGAATTTGAACAAGATCAAATATTACAAGATCTTGAAAAACAACAAGAACTGGCATTGATTGATGCAGAGAAAAGTTTCAATCAACAAACTAAAGAACAAACGGATGTCGGTGATGAGTTTACCATGAAAGATTTATATAAAAAATTGAATATTGATTATAAATTGGTTTATCCTGATTCTGGCTAATTATATAAATGACCTAATGACATGTCCTAACGACTTTTTACTTCTAATTATTGCATTATTATAGCTTTTTTCAATACATTATTTTTTTTTTTGCAACAACAAAAGTAGATTACAATCACAAATAAATAGTAGATTAAAGACTTTATAACAGGAACAACAAAACAATATATAACATGACTTCCAAAAATAAAGAAAAAAAAAAAAAAAAAACACAATATGAAGATGATAAATGCAAAAAAGAACTATTTAAAAACATCACCCAGCTTTAATCTTGGAGCAATATTCATTGATAATAATTCTTGGAATAATAATTTAGCAGCATAAGGAATAGTCATTTTAATAACATTTTCAGTGCTTTTACAAGTAGTACACCATCCATTATAACCCATTAATCCACAAACTTCACAAATATCAACTTCAAATGCATCAGAAGAAATCATCAATCTTTCTAATAATAATTGAGAAGCACCATATGCAATAACACAATCTCTTTCCATTTCACCTAATCTTAACCCACCATCTCTTGATCTACCTTCTGTTGGTTGTCTTGTCAAAACTGCTCTTGGACCTCTTGCTCTCGCATGCATCTTATCTAGAACCATATGTTTTAATTTTTGATAGTAAATTGGTCCAAAAAAGATATAAGCTTGTAAACATTCACCTGTAATACCAGAATATAACATATCTTTACCTGAATAGTTGAAACCTTTATCAACCAATATTTTAGACATATCTTCTAATTTGGAACCACCAAAACAAGTACCATATTCTAAACTTCCATTTAAGACACCAGCTTTACCACTAATTAATTCAATCATTTTACCAACAGTCATACGAGATGGGAAACCATGAGGATTCATAATAATATCTGGACAAACACCATCATCATTGAAAGGTAAATCTTCTTGAGGAACAATAATACCACAAACACCTTTCTGACCATGTCTTGAGGAAAATTTATCACCTAATTCTGGTCTTCTTGTTTGTCTTAACAAAACTTTAATTAATGCTTGATCATTATCAGAAACTGACATCATAACTTGATCAATATAACTTGGTTCTGGACCTCTATAAAAAATAGGAGTTTCTCTGTGTTCTGTTCCACCACCACCTGCATTATTCATGATTCCTTCTGTTGAATTTGTAGGAACACATTTATTAATATAAACTTGACCACTTTCCAGTCTACAACCAACTTCACCTAAACCATCTGGTCCTAACGAGGCATGTTGGAAAATTGGTTCATTTTGTTCGTTGACTCTCATCCCTGCAACAATATCTTTAGTATGATTAGGATATCTTTTTAAAACAGTTGTATTTTTACGTAAAACTTGACAACGACCAAATCCACGATCAATTGAAGCTTTATTTAAAACTAAAGCATCTTCAATATCATAACCTGAATAAGACATCACGGCAACAGTTGCATTTTGACCCGCTGGTAACTTATCATAATCAATTAATTCAATAGTTTTAGTTTTAACCATTGGTTGTTGAGGATAAACCATTAAATATAATAATGTATCAATACGTTGGAATTGATTATAGGCAATTGCACCAATAGCTTGTTTACCCATCGCACATTGATAGGTGTTACGAGGAGATTGGTTATGATGTGGATAAGGAATTAAACCAGCAACTGCACCTAACACTGTAAATGGTTCAATTTCTAAATGAGTGATATTTTTATTTAAATCTGATTCATATAATGCAATAAAAGAATCATTTTCTTCATTAACATCTAAATATTCAACTAAACCTTGTTTAAGAAAATCATCAAATTTCAATTTATCTTGTTTTAATTTTAATAAATGATGAGCTTTAACTTTTGATTTCCCATTTTCAACAATAATTAATGGTCTACAAATTCTACCACCATCTGTTGCAATATGAACTGCTAATTGATGAGAATTTGTATAAATTGAAATGAATTCAGAAACTTTCCCACTTCTTCTTAATGATCTAAATGAAGTGACAAATTTTGTTGGGAATTTGGTTGTACCAATCAAAGTACCATTTAAATAAACCCCATAAACAGAATATAATGAAGAACTTTCTAAAACTGATAAGTCTTCAACACCCAATGCAAAACATAGTTTTTTCACAGGATCTTCTTCATCATCAGTGGTGATATGTGTCATTAAAGCTAGATTTTTAACTAAACCACAAGCTTCACCTTCAGGAGTATCAGAAGTACATAACATACCGAATTGAGAAGGTTGTAAAGCTCTTGGTCCAGAAACTTTTCTTGATTTTTCAAATTGCGATGAAATTCTTGTCATCATACCTAAAGCAGATATATAACTTAATCTACTCAAAACATGAGTAACACCAGCTCTTTCCATCTTGAATCTTTTCAATGACCAATTACCTGTAGAGATGGCTCTATTTAGACCGGACGTTATATTATTTGAATGTATGTTAATACTTAACAGTGCATCAAATTCAGTGGCTCTATTTGGTTTCCTCAAAATTTTATCAATATTTGCCTTGAAATCATTATTAAACTTTTTAAATAAATCTTCAAATAAAAGCGACATCAATTGACCTGCCAATTCTAAACGTTTATTTCCAACATAATCTCTATCATCAACCATTTTAGGATTATCCATAGCCATAACAACTCTTCTTGTCATTAATGCAATATATAAAGCTTTTTCTCTGAAATCCAAATCTTTTACAGTTAGATGAGCAATGACAGTTGTAGCAATAGCTTCAATACCTTCTTGTAAAATACTTAATTTTTGTTTTCTAATAGTTTTAACTTTTGTACCAATATATTCTAAAGCTTGTTGTTGAGTGAAAATTCCCATTTTAGCACATTCTTCGATGTTAATTGCAAATAAATCTTGATATTGTGGGTTACCACCAGCAACTAATTGCATGATTTCTAAATCTGAAACAACACCAGCAGCTTTTAAGACAAGAACAATTGGGACTTCTTCACTAATAGAGTTATGTTTTAAATAAATTTTATCATTTTTAGTAACAACATAAGTTTTTGATTTTCTTTCATGAGTTGATGAAGTAACAGAAGCTTGGAAAATTCCCTTTTTTTCATCAGCTTCAACAATAATACGATTTTTACTTAATTGTTCTTGAACCAAAATAACTTTTTCAGTACCATTAACAATGAAATAACCACCTGGATCTAAAGGACACTCACATAAACTTGACATTTTGGCATCTGAAGCACCATTCAATATACATTTATTTGATCTTAGCATGATTGGCATTTTCCCAATTTCAATATCTCTGTTAACAATGATTTTTTTACCTCTTGTATATTCCACGTCAACATAGACAGGAGCAGAGTAAGTTAAATCTCTTAGACGACATTCATGTGGTGGTAAAATATCTTCTTTAGTCTTGGAACTTGATCTATGACCAACTCTAATATCAAGGTATTTAAAATAAAAATCAGGATCAACATCACTTAAAATTTTTTCATTAGCTTTAATAATTTTTTTCAAATCAGTGTCAACGAAATAATTGAATGAATCTAAATGTTGTTTAACTAAACCTTTCACTTTTAAAAAAGCTGGTAATAAATTCCATTTATCTTCAGCAGTACTAATTTCATCCGTTAAATTTTTCCCTTTAAAAACAGGTTTCAACAAATCATTGAATGCTTCATCAGAGACACCTGGATGACCATTTGCCACATGTAGTTGCTGTCCTGTATGTGAGTGTTCCCTGATCACAGACTTCCTTCTCTTGACAGGCATTGAATTCGGTGTTGTTATTACAGGGGGCAGGGCTGTAAAGAGAGTGGAAATATTCAATATTGGTTTCCAGTGTGCTTATAAATTTTAATATCTATTTTTTTTTTTTTTTCAGCTAATTTTTGAAGAATAAAAAAATATATTACGGCGATGAGCTTACCCTGTGATTTATTTTATTTTATTTTATTTTATTTTATTTATTATTATTAAGTTGATAACAAGCTGTTAGTTCACCATTCAGTTCAACAACCATAAATGAGGAAAAAATGATATTAACCCACCAAAACCAAAAAAACAACCAACTTTAAATGAGATTTATACTTAAATTAGCTAAAACAAACGTTATTTCGAATTAAGTAAAACCTCCAAATCGGGAAGTTTTTTTCAATTTATTGTGTTAAACCTCACTTTTAGTCCGGTTAAGATAACTAATAAACTTTTTCTCAAAAAGGGCATCTTGGCCGAGTGGTTAAGGCGAAAGATTAGAAATCTTTTGGGATTTCCCGCGCAGGTTCGAATCCTGCAGATGTCGTGTTTGTGTGAAATATTTAAAATCTTGTTAACTGATGTCATCATTTACTCCAAAAAAAAACGGTCTATACCAACTTTTTTAAATAGTCAATTAAAACAATTAATTCGAACAAACTAAAGCAAAGTTTTTAGTTTATAACAGCAGTATCATTAGCATAACAATCAATAAATTATAACTTCCAAATTTAAAAGTGAGGTGGTATT